>JASKDV010115417.1:8152-24180 GCA_032466395.1 Aegires albopunctatus | reverse complement strand
TGCTGCTTATTCTTCTTTCTTCCTCTTCTTGATTCTTATTTGAAAATTATATAATTAATGGTACCGGACGAAGAGTAAACAGGTTTACTGTGTTGTCTTCTGTACCGGACCATCCGGTGACAATTCCGACCGGACCATCTGGTGACAATTGACGCAATGTCAATTGTGACCAGATCATCCGGTTACCTTACAAAAATCATAATATGTCATTTCTGAAAACAACGTTTTTATCAGAAGAAAAAAAATAGACCAAAATTAAATGGTGGCAATGCTGTGTGGACGCAAATAGGGGCAGTGAACTTACCCATAGTTTGTTTCAATAAATGATAATACCACTTTTTA
Organism: Aegires albopunctatus; assembly: GCA_032466395.1. Classification (NCBI taxonomy): domain Eukaryota; kingdom Metazoa; phylum Mollusca; class Gastropoda; order Nudibranchia; family Aegiretidae; genus Aegires; species Aegires albopunctatus. The sequence goes on along the minus strand of JASKDV010115417.1, from coordinate 23,838 downwards.
GAATCGTTTAAAGCCTTTACTTTTGTAGAGTGATGTACCTTGGCTTATGACCCACTGGATGAGGCCGCAGTGCATGTCACTGGAGGCTAGTAATGGGAAAGTGGACGCAATCAGGTACATAGACAAGATCTAGATCTATTGATAATTAGATCTAGGGCCTAACGAATCTATGGCATCATGGGGGATGGAATTCCAAACATGACTTGGGAGGCGTTTCATACCACCCACCATAACTATATTGCTAACCCTATCCCTAACTCTAATCCTATCAGTGGCTCGGTTGGCAAGTTTTAAACCAGGTTCTGATTAATTCAGGTATAATGTTTGTTGTGCCAAAAAATGTGTTTAAAAAGGTGTCAAATGTAATAAACTTACATATTAACTAAGTTTTAAATTACAAGTTAACTAGAAAATTGAACCATGGTGGTTGGTAAGGAATTTCACCCCATGATTTTATTAGGCCATAGGTACGTGAAACGTCTAGACAAGGCGACACCCAGATTCAATACATGCGAAGCGCCTAGGCGAGGCACGCATAGTTTTGATGTATTTTTAAAGCATCTAGGCGAGGCGATTTTAGCCAACTTGACATTCATTGACAAGCCTAGGCCTACAATCTAGTTCTAGTAATAGTAGGCATAAACATGGGTTTATTTCTTCTTTTTTCTATTAAAGAATTATTTCATCATGCATGATATATATGTTACATTCAATTATACTGAATAGCAGCCAAGGCCTATTTAGAATTTTTTTTTTTTTTTTTTCTGGTTCCAAGAATAGAACAAGCTCTGAAATGCAATGTAGCTTATCAAATGAAGACTGGCTTGACATAGATTTCTACTTTCACGTTCGTCATCAAACTATCATGCAAATATTTATATACTATCAAAACCTTTGATTACACAGCTCACTCAGAGAGAGAGATAGAGAGAGAAAAAAAATGGTGAGGGGGTGGTTGGAGGAGAACATTTTAAAGAAGGAATGTACTCAGTTTGAATGGAGCTAAATTGTTTTTGTGGCTCCTATTGTGAGTGTAGAATCTAGTCCTTTATACTTGAAACTTTCACGAAAAGTTGCAAAGTTGTGTCGCAATATTTTTTTACAGCCTCGAAAAAGGCTTCCCAATTGTTGAACTCAGCATTATATTAGCTGCAAATCAGCAGTGGAAGCCTTCTTGCCATATCTGAAAATGAAATGCCTTGGACCCCCTTGCCAGTTTCAAATTTCGCAGTCATGCATGCCGCCATGCGTAACATCCGCACGTGCGCGGAATCGGAGAATCCTGGACGCGTTCCGTGCCAAAAGCGCCAAGGCGAGGCAACACCAAAAATGGACATGCAAAGCGTCTAGGTGAGGTGCCGCGCTGATTCGATATGCAAAGCGTCTAGGCGAGGTGAGGACTCACTTCATTTTTAATCTGATACCAGTTTGTAGTTGGATTGTAGAGCGACTTGACTCTGGATTTAAACTGTGTACAGTTATAGCGACCCGACTCTGTGTAAAACCACTTTGGAATTTATAGATTTATTGATAATTAATTAATCTATGGCATAATGGGGGGGGGGGGGGGATTCCAAACAAGATTTTATGTACTCAACTGAGTGACAGGCAGGATTATTTTTAACGCAAAAATGATTCATGGATTGTCAGTCTCTCTCCAAGTAATTTCTTACACCAGTGATGGGCACTTCCTGGAAATTGATGACACAAGAGTAGATTGAGTCAGCCAAAGCCTAAACTGATTACTCGGCACAAATGTGTGCAAGGCTCTGAGACGTTTACCATTTGGAGTGTGCTGTAGAGTCCCTCCATCTGGAGGTACTGTAAAACAATGATATTTATATATATAAAGAACAGCACCAGGCACACAAAAAAAGTTCTTTAAATCAGTTCTTTTATTTCAGTCTACACACATGTATGTACATCTTTCCCTACCCCCACTCATACTTCCAGATGAAATTCAGAAGACATTAATGAAGATTCAATCTTCACCCAATCCTCCAGCATCGTTGTCAATGACGACTCGTCATATAATTATATATTTCTTGCAAATTTCAACTTTGAAATTTTCCCACTGTCAACCTACTGTTTGCATATGTTGAAGTCCAGTGAGTAGGATATTAGATTCGGTTTCTGGAGCTCATGTTTACCGTGCCATTATTATTACTGAAATAGAGCTAATATAAATCAAATTATGGCAAATAGCCTATCAATTCAAAGAATAAGCTTTATTTCCCACAACAAAGTCACATGACAGAGAGATGAAGAGGCCTAGCATTGCCTGTCTACAGATTTGCACTCCACTCACTCGTTGAGAGATGCTAGCTTGCTTACATTGTTCTTTATCCCAAAGCTGGTGGATTTTATTTCAGTCACAAACAAAGAAGAAAAAAGGTTGTTGACAAAAACACGAGTTTGTGAAAGTCTCCAGTTTGTTATCACTTGTTCGTTACAGGCGCATAACATTTTGTATGTGGAAATAATGAGAAGAAAAATGGGCACAGATATGTGTTCATTATTTTCATCAATTCCTTTCAAGTGTGTTGTCCTGTATGAAAATAATGATGTATGAGCAATCAGCAGAGGACTATCGTCAATCGAATCAACACAGTTTTCATTTGAAGCAAGCTTGGTCAGTGTCAGGAGATCAAACCAATTTCTTTAAATCTACAATGAAAGATCTATGTGATCTTATAATTGGCTTTTGGTGTTATATATTCCGAAAACATTTGCTGGAGCCACAAGAATGAATTGGCCTACTATGCTAGACAATTTGCTTAAAAGTTTAAAAAATCGTAAGTCTCAATGCTCTTGATGCTGTTTCTATGTATAGATACAAATCCATTGCAGATCAGGGACAGAATTCCCAAGGAGCGCCCTCTGACTTTTAATGTCTAGTATTCTACCTTTTAAAAAAAAGAAGCTAGGTCATGAAGCATGTTGGATCTAGACTCAGTGAATAGTGGTACTTTATCAATGAAAAACAAATCTGCAGGGAAAAAGATAATTATTCAATCAATGCTGCTTCCCATCATAGGAGGTAAATGAAATTGCTATCACAAAAGCCAAGGCTTTGGACCACCTTTTTTCACCTGTCACAGTGTCACTCAATCCATCAATTAGGGTGTGCGTGCTTGTAACTGCCTCTGCACTTACCTTTTACACCCTGAGCGCTTTTCTTTGGTTGTTTGCATGTGATTAGGCGAAGTATGCTATTTAATGACATTGTTCTTTCTTTTGTTTATATAAATGGTTGTGGCTTCAGCTACCTTGCATTGATGTTCAAGTGGTTCTAATCTATCATCATCATCAGGTGCCATATTGCTACATTGGCGATCATGGTTCTCCACTCATTTCTGTCACCTTCAATTCTCAGCATGTCGATTGATTCCATCTTCTCATCTGAGCAAAAAAATTTTAAGCCCTGTAGATAAGTTATTCTCTGCCTTCCTCTGTGTCTATTTCCTTCTGTTCTTCCTCTTAGTGCAATTCCATTTTTCCTGTATACCTGCCAAAGGAATTTTAGTTGACATTTCCAGATGATCTTCATGAGGCATGTTTTCTCAACATTCTGTCTACATAAAGAAGATTTATTGTGTGCATCCAAAATGCAATTGGTTCTATTGATTGCAAAGACAAATATACTGCACCCAAAATGCAACAGGTTTATTGATTACAAATTACAAAGACAAATTAAATATAATGACCCAAAATGCAACAAGTTTATTGATTACAAAGACAAATATACTGCATCCAAAATGCAACACCTTTATTGATTACAAAGACAAATATACTGCATTTTGGATGCCAATGGCAGAGATAAAATTGATAATCTAAGAGAAATAAATAAAAACATGAAAATAATTAAAAAAAAAAAAAAAAAAAAGATTGAACCATAGAAGAAAACCAAAAATTCCATCCATTGAATATCAGGTGGGCAAGAATAACTAGTTATAGCTATGTATAATGGCCTTTTTACATCAATTAAATTTTTGGTAGCATGATTATTATTTTTTTACCATAATATCCCAAGCTTATGGTGTTAGACTTGTGGGCAGGATGTTGAGTAGGCTAGTGTGATTAATATTGAGATCTCATTTACACTCAAAACAATAGAGACTCTATATTTTAATCTTAACCCAATTTCTTTTTATCCAACATTTTCATGACTTTTTATCTGATATCCAAGTATATATATATATATATATGGTTCGCCTAGATATCTTCTGTTACTGGCTTCTATTAGATTTTGTCGTCTGAGGTCAGTGATATTCTTTCCACTTTTCAGTTTCACATTTGTTACATTTAATCCTCATCTATTTGTTTTTATTTCCATGTCAGGAATTGCACAGATTGCTGCTTTTGCAGGTATTACAGCCTTTTCATGGATTATGTATTTTAGGTGGAAGAGAAATAAAAGGTAACTCAACATTACTTTGATAATATTATTATTAAAATCAACCAAATCAATTAAATTTAATCATCTCTCTTTTCTTCATTCTAGAGAGGACCACTTATACTTCATAATTCACCTAGAGAAGTTAATCCGTCAGACAATCAATGGTACTTAACTGTTTCCATCCATTCGACCGCTCACAGTGGCTCTTATGTTTCTCAGGTTGTGCCATAGGGCCGCTCAGCAGCTTTGCTAAATCCGAATTGAACCGTATGCCTGTTTGTTTGTGTCTAATTCTTTTATATTAGAATTTACCTATCAGAAAATGACTTCTTGCTCTATCATTTCTGCTTAGTTTGATATATGACACTACGAAACAGGGGCAATAAAAAGTAAGTGTTTATTAAAAAATAGACCACAAAAACAATAGGCACCCAAAGTTGAGAAGAAAAAAAAAGAAGGGTCCGGACACAGAGACTCAGAAAAATGATAATGGATGGAATCAGTTAATATGGTCCAGTGTGATGATAGTTAAGGGTGTTTAAGTTTGTTTTTTCTTTTTCCAGGCATGTGTAATCATTATTTTTTTCTTGTTAAACGAAATAATAAAATACAGTGTTTTGAATTTGAATGACTTTACTGCTATATTGCAGTTTTAGTCTATAATTGCAATGTTATATTTTTACTTTGGCCATCTCTTGGTCACGAAGCTACATACAATCTTTGTGAAGCTTTAAAAGGTCGATGGAAATTAATTTTAAACTAGTAGAATTTGAAGAATATTAAATTTTCATTGCATTTCTGATTATTCTGAAATTGTCTCTAAATTATGTAAATTTATAGGTTGTTAAACAATATCATAGCCTTTTCTCATAAAACCCATTATTAGGCCCCTGTTGATTGTTTTTTCACTTAAATGCAATCATTTATTAGGCCATTGGTGCACCCACAAGCCTCTTTGTAAATGCTTAAAGTTAAAGCCGTTGTTAAGCTGTTTGTAGATCCTGTTAATCTTTTTGCTCTTTGAAGGTTATCCTCAGGCCTCCAGTGGCTTAAAGATGGCCACATCTGATTTAATGGCTTACAAAAGCTTTAAAGTAGAGCTTTAGGATAGCCAGATCTTATTTATTGACTTGGACTTAGATATTCAACCAATGAAGGAAGCAGAGAGTATGATATTTGACTACAAGGCATAATGTTTTAGGATCTGAAAGGCCCAAAGTAAAGTTTTTCCCATACTCATTACTGAGCGTAGAGAGACCCAGGAGTAGAGTCCCAATTTTTAGGGCATGAGGCTTTGTGTGGTAGTTTACCATTTCTTGCCACGCCGACTTTACTTTTTCCAAATCTCAAGAGATCTTCCTACCCATTTCCTGTAGGGTCAACATGGAGGCCGGGTTAAAAATCTATCAGGACCTCGCAGTTTAGCAGCCCAACGCTCTGCCAACTGAGCTACCTGGCCTACTAATGCAAGGCCTAACGATGCAATTTAAACTTGCCCTATAAGGTTTAATGAATAGTTTTTATTAAACTCTAGAATGTTTTGTTTTGTTTTTTATGTATTATCTGTGAAATGTTTTTAGAATTTTTAACTTCACACTTTCAGAATCACTGATTTGGAGATGAGAGATTCTCGAATTGCCATTGAACCTTTCTTACTTGCAGAGAGGGACAGGAAGTGAGTATTCAAGATGATATTGTGATGATATGTGTATAAAAGCAGGCTGTTGTTTCTTTATTCCATCGATTACCAATTGAGCAGCGTACTAAATATAAAGTATGCACAATTTCTATTAAATTTATACACTCCAACAAACCCAGATTACATTAATAAATTGATTAATGTTAATGTTCACCAAGAAATCTGCAGTCGAGATCTGACTATTTTATTCTGAAAAAAAAACAACAAAAAAACAATGTTTTGGAAAATTGGCAATTATACTTTTACTTATTCAACCCCATTGTCTGGGAATACCGGTACCTTACAATAATTTGATATCAGATGCATCAACTAGAAACTCACCTTTTTAAATTGTAACTTGTCCCTACGAGAAACCTTCCTTCAAAATATGACAGCTGCATCCTGGTTGAAGTGTCCTTCAAATTAGGTGAACAAGACTATTTTTGTCTCCTCTTTTCTGGAATAATCTCCCGGACACATTGGTTCTATGGTCAAGTTCAGATCACTTTTAAAGACATTTTTATAATGAGTAAAGTTTCTTGCTGTGTATTATCTTGTTATTATATAACTCAAAAATTAATCATTATTTCGTGCTTTTCTTGTTATAATTGTTTTGCATGCTTCAACGTCAAATTGTATGATTCTTTATTATGATGTAAAGCTCTGAGTTTGTTTTAAAGATGTGGAAAAGCATTATTTTTTTTTAGTTGAGATGGGCATGTGTGGATATTTTATTTTTTTGTCCATGCTTCCTTCAATATGTATTAATTTGTGTGTTTGATTTTCAATGATGTGAAGTGCCTTGAGTCATTTTTTTCTTGGTGAACAGTCAGACACTGATATAAGCCTTAGTCAAGTGAAGTATCAGTCTACAATGTTGAATAAAACGTTTTAAGCAAGACGCATTGTCAAAAATCTTTGACCATCATAAAATTATGCAAACTCATGACTAAATTTGATCCCACCATGTTACTCAGCCAACCATGCTGGTGTTTCTTGTGTCAAATTGTCAGGTTTTCATCTGAATTACTGGAAGAAAACTTGGCATTTAATGAAACATTGGTAGAATTTTAAGTTTTAAGTTAAGCTTAATGAGGTAGGAAAATCATAAATCTCATTTGGGTTTTTTCAGAATCTTGAAGCATTACAGAACCAATAGAGATGAAGAAAATGAGCTGATGAAGGATGTTAAAGGATGGAAGACCGGTACATTGTGGGGAGAACCAGTGTATCACAACATTCGAGACCGCTACATTGAACCATCATTAGAAGAATTGCTTGCACACATGAGTCCCTCAGACAAATCTGATTTACTTTGGGACAAACTATGGAGATAGAACTCTTACCTTCCTGTTGTTATCAATTTAGAATAAGCTATGTAGAATAACATTTAAGTTTGGATTTGTGCATTGAGGGGTGGAAGACAGATAATCAAATACATTATATATATATCTTGAAAAAAGGAAATCTTTTCAATAGGGTAGGCAACTAAGGAAATTTCTTTGAAACCTTTTTTTGCTTTGTTTTGTTTTTGGGGGGTGGGTTCTTTAAAGTACTGTGGTTCCATTTTGACAGAATGGAACTCTTTTGAATGTTTGTTTTGTTTTAAGGTCATTTAGATGATTTCTTTCCTTCTTTCTGTTAAATTATCGAATGAATCATGTTAATGACTATCAATTTGTCTCCTTAAATTTCGTATGCCTGTCATGTCTATACGTATAACAGAAGCATAAGTGCATTTAACTTGCAAGGAGTCTAAAATGAGATGTTGATGTCTTAGTTTGGAACCTTCGCTACAACTCTCAGTATTTGAGTCCTTCAGAAGAGCCCATAACATAATTTTCCTCATCTTACTGCTGAGGTGTAAAATGGGTCCCATTCAGGCAGTTTCGGGTAACACCTTGTCAGATATTTGAATAAGTTGTTGTCAAAGATATCAGAATGATAGTCAATACTACTATAGGCCACTGAGGCTAATATAGGAATTTGACTAGTTTAGTTTGTGCGTGTGAGGAGTAATGGTGTGTGCATAATGTTAGTTTCTTCACGAATTATAAATTTTAATGATGTTATGTAAAATGTTCAGGTGTAGTTTGAATTTCTACATTACTATGTGAATAAATCTGTAATTTTAAGAAATTCTTGTCTCCTTGAACATTTTTTTACTATATATAATTTGTGTGTTTGTTGTTAGCTTTCTCTCCAGTATTGTAACCAACGCACCTAAATTATCTCCATCCACCCATTGGGATAAGTACCCTCAACTATATCTATGACTAAATAAACATCAAACCTAAAATATCTTCTTAGTACAAAAATTCCAGAAGAAAGCCAATACCCAAACAAATCTTCTGAATGTCCTATATCAGAATTAAACCATTAGCATTCCTATTAGGTGAACTCCCAGACTATAAACCAACTTGAACGACCAGTTAGTGAGGGATCAATCTATTATTTAAAAAATGTGTATGCGACGAACATTAAGATCGCCAAAACAGATACTGGCCGAACAGACCAGAATAGAATCAAAATCTAGATCATACTAATAATCATTATAAAATCCATCTCACCTGATCAAAATTCAACAAATATTCCTATGCGAGCCTGGCTCACATCATAATATAATCTATAAGTAAAGGGTACTAGATCCAAAGGACCTCCTTCATGGCGGGAGACAACGGGAATAATAATCTATTACATGTATTATACTCTGGCTCTATTGTTGCTATGGAATTTGCTAGGTGCAGTATTTCCCTGTATTTGCACCGTAAATCCTTTATACAGCTCATGTGACGTAGTATGCAAAAAGATATTGCACGATCATGAATTATGGGAAACGAAATATTGCACAATCATGAATTATGGGATAGGTTGATAGAACACAAATTTCTTTAATAAGTACATATGACGTAAATCTCATGGATATATATTGCATTATCGTTTTGACTTCCTTCCTGTAAACACGTAATAAGCTTAACTTTCCCACGGTCCAATACAGTGACTACTTTTGACCCCAACTTACTGTACGCTGGTGACGTAGTTTAAAAGTGACCGATCAGTCAACGACTAGGCCTATCTAATTATTTTAGCTATTATTCGCATTTCTACAAAATTTATTTATCATTACTATCATTAATCTATAAATAATATCTGATTTTATCTTTCTGTCTAAATCTAGATCATGGACCAAGATTTAGAGAAGTCTACTCCTAAGCCTGCTGTCACTGCCACTGATCAATGAAGTTTTGTACTTTGTCTAGATTTAGATTTGACATGAGGATCATGACCAATTTGATTGATAAAAAGAAGTAAAAATACTAGATCTATCGATCATATCAATAATTTCAAAATAGCCAGTGACAGCAGGCTTCTATGATCTCTAAATTATGGTTACAAAGTCTAGATCTAGGCAGAAGGATCAGAATTTTTTTGTAAATTAAACCACTTTAATCAGGCTTACATCTAGATCTATCTCTTGTGTAGTCTACCCCAGTGACACAGTTGGTCCAGTTTCTTGGCTAGACTAGGCCTACTACTAGATCTAGATCTACTGATTCTAACCTGACACCGCCGCAATAAGAAGCACTTCTTCAACTAGATCTAGATTCTACATCGGGCGGTTTGTCAAATCAGAGGAATCTAGTTTCACTCTCTTCAGGATCAACATTCAACGTATACTCGTTTCACTTTAATATCATTGACATGACACAAGAAATGATAGTGAATAGAGAGGATTTCGTTCAATGCAGTTGCCATTTTTGAAGTTTATGTACCTCAATGATTTCTGTTTACAAATTCATTGATAAATTTTTCTCTGCATGTGAATAGATGTAGACCCGCTGGTTTGTTGAATTATGAATGTACCGTAATGTAATTGTGTTTTATCATCACTATTTTCAGTCACATTTTCAATTTTCAATCACAGTTTTCGTCTGAAAGAGGGGGGGGGGGGTGTTATGTGATTGTAAAATTTACATTTACTAAATGTACCTTACACTTAAGAATTAATATGAATATGATATGGTTTGATATCGTATGATGGATATCATTGTTGTGTGGCATGAAAGTTGAAAGATCTCAGGTTAAATTCTGTAATGGGGCATGATGTTGAGTAAAAGGTTCTTTGCATATACTATATAGTATAATATTTTGTCACGTTTACTGAACTAAAATGGGTGCCTGGCAATAGATCTCGAGGAAGAAATTTTCATTAGTATTAGTATGCTCTTTCCTATGTAATAAGTAAGCACAATTTGGGAGTTGAGAATCGTTTAATGTAATTATTGTAATGATCTTATTGAGTGAAACTACTTTTTATGAGGAACGCTCTATTTCTTTTTCTTTTTTGTTTTGGTCATTACCTTAAGTAAGACCTTTGTTACATCTACCTCACTCGACACAGATGCGAATGAGTTACCTGGCTGTTATTTAAGATAGCATTGTCTATGTCAGAAAATTGTATCTGCTCCAAATAGACTGCCAGTCTTGTCCTATGTGTTATGTGTTGCTGTCAGCCAGAGGTGTAAAGTACCTAGAGGCTAAGGATCATTGGCGATAAGTGCTATACAAGTGGGCACTTTAACTTTTTTATTTGCTTTTAAGAATTGTTGGTGTGAAACTATTGTACTATTGTGGGCCCTTGAGACCACCTTACTATTACAGTGAAGCCCACTTACAATGGCATCGGATACAGCTACATTCTGCTTATAGCGACGGCACTTCAGTCCTGTTTTTTTCCCCTTATATATCATTAGTAATGAAATCACAGATATAGCGACATGAGATTTGACAATTTCGCTTATATATAGCAACACCCCGACTTGCTCAGAATCAGCAATGCTAAGTCAAAATACTGAAAACCCTTGCTTGTCGACCAATAAAATTCAACGCCCCTAGGCTATCACAGCCAACGAGATCCACCAACTAGCTCCCAACCTCTAACAATGTTCCTTATTAGGGCCACATATTATTTATGATTGACCTTGATTCATACTTAAGCATTGTAGTCTTTCTCGCATTATTTTTCCTTCATTTTATATATTGATCGCATTTAGCAATATGGAATTAACTCACTGTGGACCAGGCCCTAGCAAAGAAAAACTTGGGCTTGGTGATACATATGGTAGGGACCAAGCCCGAACTGGGCTCTGCTTGCCATGATAAAGGCTACACTACAATTTCATGTACTATACTTTTTAGTTTTCTATTGCAGAAAAATATATAAAGCAGCACAAAAATCAACACAGTGCACCAAACTTCATGGTTATGTCAAACTACATGCAACATTTTAGTTCTCTTAAATTTTTTAGAACATGTTATCCAAGTGGTGCTTTGAAAACATATAAAAATGGCTGGTCCCACAGGGTGTGCTTGGCTCAAATAGGCTGGTCCCACAGGGTGTGCTTGGTTCAAATCGGCTGGTCCCACGGGGTGTGCTTGGCTCAAATAGGCTGGTCCCACGGGTGTGCTTGGCTCAAATAGGCTGGTCCCACGGGTGAGCTTGGCTCAAATAGGCTGGTCCTCAGTGAGTTAATATTCTTCACCCATACAACTTTTTTATGCCCCTCACACACTGCTCAATGCACTAGCTCATGCATGAAATTTAGCCCCTGCCCACACTTCCTACTCTCTTGATGCAAGACGGCACCAACTGGTTGCTTAATATTATTATCTGACCCATGAACGAATAGTTTGCAGATTGTAGCAGTGGCTCACTGATACATGTACCTCTCATCAGGCTAGATGCTAGGTCAAGTCAGAGACTTAAATTTTTATTGCAAATTATGTGTTTTTGGTCGTTGATGAAGACCATAAAGACTTAAATTAATTACATGTTAACATCTAGATAGTTATAGTTATAACTTATAGTAATGTACACACATATCATGTTTTGGTTTTATAACAAAAGGCTAGTCCTTTGACGATGTGTTCACATCATAAGGCGCAGGAAAATAACAGTAGAAAAAACATAAATAGCATTTTATAGTGTTCATAGACTCAATCTGTCATACCCCAATCATAGCAAGATGAACTTCCTGTTTTTGATTTATGAAAATGAAAGGAACTATTTTACTAATACTATTGCAACTAATAATAACAAGAAAATGCACCAAAGCACTGAAAACTAAATAAACTGTTGTAGCAGACATATGTTTAATTTCAAGAGGTTTTTATTGCAATGGTCCAATGAATGTGTTGCACATCTTGTAAACATTGAGCTAAACAATTACATGTATCTAACCGAGAATATGAATTTTTCACAAAGGAAAATCAACTTTGCTACTCTTTGAGGACCATTAATCTAGTATAACTATAATGGATTTAAGTGCACATCTTTCAAGACCATCAGCCATCATCCATTTTATCGGATCAGAGAATTATCTTTCTTCATAGCTGCCAACCAGTAGGGTAATATCATACATCTACTAAGTATTATTTTTTTGACCAATCCATAAAAAATGATAGATAATCTTAGTAACTTTATCCTGGGTGAAAAATTCTCCTTCAGTCACTTCCTCCTCATACATTAGGTTCGAAACAGCTATGATGAAGGTATGGCAAATGCATTATTTGAAATCATTGTTGTTTGGTAGCCTCTAGATGTCTTCACTTTTCCAATCAAATTTAGATTGTAGATAATGCACTAGAATAGGGCCTTGTTTCATTTCAGTAATCAAGTTCTACACATAATTATTAATTCATCATGTATAAGTAAGTATAAGGCAGATAACATCAACAAATTTGTTCACTTCTAAAATTTGAACATGAAATAATTAACAACAATACTGGTTAGAATAATATCTTAAAAATATATATCAAGTATCACAGCAAACCTCTGTACAAGTTCAGATTAGAAAACAATTGTGAAAAAATATGGCAAAATAATAATACTGATGATATATAATAATAATATGTAATACCAATAGAGGCCCCAACATAAAAATCAAATGCAAATAAATTCTTTTGTGTACTTTCTCATAAATAAAGGCAAAGAAATAATACTGGTAAATAAAACCAATCACAGCAAACCTTTGTACATCTCCAAGACTTTACAGAGGGCAAGAAAAGTATTCTTGAAATATAAAAAATATAAGGCAAAGAAATAATACTGGTAAATAAAGCCAATCACAGCAAATCTTTATATTTCTCTATCTGAGTTTTTACAAAGGGCAAGAAAAGTGTTCTTGCCAAATAAATATAAGGCAAATAAATAATTCTGGTAAATAAATCCAATCACAACAAATCTTTATATTTATCTATCTAAAACTTTATAAAAGGCGAGAAAAGTACATGTAATACAGTGGTCTTTGCTTTAGAACCTGTCTCACAAACAAAGTTCCTGATTAAAAAGTTTTGGATTAGATCTAGATCTTATTAGAGATTATTATTCTTGCTTCGAATTGTTGGAGAAATATCTCAATTTTTAAAAGACAATAAGTCATTTCAGTTCTAATTCTAGATCTATCTAGTAATCGGATATTTATAATGGCCAAACCAGCAACAAAAGAACAAATCTGTTGGTACAAAGTACAAGTAATCTATCGTAATACTCTGCCAGGATTCCATCATTTGAATCTTGTATCTACACTTGAAAAGCAAGTCACTAATATTTTATGTAATACTCATTTAAGACATAAAATGCTTATATAGGCCTCATTGACAACTCATTTTTTAAAAATTAAACTAGGCAGGTCTGTAAACTCCCTTAAATGGTTTTAAAGAGGAAAACATTTTTGCACTAGGCTTGTAGCGGTATGACGGTTGATTAATTTTGATAATTTCAGTGAGACACTTCTAATATTCTAATTTCTCTCTTCCAGATCTTCTCTTCTCCTCCCACATACCTTCTTCGACTTTTGGTCTTCTGTTTTCTTATTAAATTAATGTGATTGGCCAAATAAATTTTTAAGCATGCTCACATTGCCGAGATGCACAAAAAAGGATAATGACTAGAAACTGTTGCTCCTTTCTTTACTCTTATAACTTATATATTAGGATTTGCCAACTTACTTAAGTTCGTCAAACAAAAGTCAAACTTGAAAATCATAACTTCACCTCAGAACCCATTCTGGCTAACAGCCCACTATTCTTGTCTCCCTAAGATCGAGTTCTAAAGCAGAAATCGCATTAGAGATACATTATCTTATCAACATGTTACAATAATAGAGAATGCCTTGAGTAGAAAATTAAATAATAACTAATATCTAATAAGAACAATAATTGTGTATAATGTTCACTCTTGTGGAAGGCAAGAAAATTTAACAAAATAGTTTTGGCAAATATTTCTAATCATGGAATGACTTTACAACAATAAAAAAATGAGACCCACCGTATCAAAAATTTTAATATCACATAGAGGCTTATAAAATCCATTTCCATTAGTAATATCACAATGAGTACATTTAACTATAAAAAAATGTTGTTGTTAAATAATTTCTGATTTAAACAATTTTTTAAAAGATCACTTATAAATCCAATATGTATTAAATCAATACTTAATGGGATTTCATAACAAAATAAAAATGGCAAGAGAAATAACTCAAAAGGAGTTAATCAAATAAAATAGAAGTCAGTATTTTCATAATATTACACAATGAGACAAAGGTTTCCTCCCTTAGTGAAAATATTTAAAAAATTGAAAAGTAAACGGAATTGTTTCTAGATGATTTGCATTTAAAAATTGCAATGATAAACAAATTAATAGGTTTACATTAATCATTAAAAGGGTTATCGTACCGCATTGGTGGATTTGACTACACATAGGACCCTTCATGGAGTCCTGATACTAATATCCAAGAAAATCGGGATGAAGACTAAACTTCATATAAAATTCACAATACAGAGTATTTATAAATATATATTAATACTGGATAACATCTTGTGATAATGGACCAGGCTTAGCCTATCATTTTTGAAATGCCAAGTTTAAAAGAATAAAATACAGAGAAATGTATTTTTTAAATGTATCTTTAAAATGTAGATTATGCTTATATTAATCACAATCAAAATTTAGCACATCTCAGACTGGCGGTAAAACTAGTGGTTCAAATTCAAATACATAGAAAAAAGACAAGAATTTTTATAATCAAAGTCCTGACTAAAACTTGAAAATGATGGAGCCGCTAGTAGTGAGTATTAATACTTCAATAAACTTGATGTATAGATAATAATATCATTTTCAAATAAATCAAAGGCACAGGCACATAAGAGACGACATATATTGTAGAGTCATCATCTTTAGGCTATGAATAAAAATATCATTCTTTGTTTTTCAATTATTATTCCAAGTTCAATCATTTTAAAGTCAAAATGTTCAAAATATTTCCTGTTTTTCAATTATGCCTCTAAAGAGTTTACATAATATTTTTTCGATAATGCTTTGATGAGATTTTCAAATATTATGAGTATTTTATATATATAGTATATCTGCCATGAGATAATAATCTCAAGGTTTTTGTGCAATGATTATACAACGTTAACTTTTATCAATATAAAAGTAAATAAATGCTTCTTTATAAGCCTATCCACAATAGTGTTGGGCCACTTTAAAGTGACAGAAATATAAATCTTTCATAAACATTAGCAGGGGGGGGGGGGGGGGGGGGGGGG
>JASKDV010115306.1:0-14416 GCA_032466395.1 Aegires albopunctatus | reverse complement strand
ACATTTATTGACATTGATAGTAGCCTGCATGTAGAAACCTACCACACACATTTATTGACATTGATAGTAGCCTGCATTGCACAACATGTATTACAGCCACTTCGATTGTTTGGTGCGGAAAATTTTGCATTTTAACATGTAAGCAAAAGTTTCTGCAAAGTTGATATTTATATTGCCTGTTGACTTCAATAGACTGAATGATTGACAATATCAATAAAAAATGAAGCGCCTTTATAATAATTTATATATAATATTATTCGTGCTGTATAGTCCTACTCCTCAAGATGTCGAGAAGGATTCTTGAATGAAAAAGCTAGCCTGAGGGCTTATGGATCATACATATTTTAGTGGATCTGCTCTAGTCAAAAGCAAAAACAAAACAACAACAATGAATACGACATACAGGTGTAACATTTTGTTTATCTTTAAAACACCGACCAATGCAAAACAAGACAAAACAACATGGATGACTAACAGCCAGTTGTATTACAATGCTGCAGGAGAGATGAAACGAAAGGTTAGAGCATTTTTTATTATAAAAAATTTATTGTCAGGTAATGTTATATGATAATTGATATACAAGTCGTAGGCGATTTTAATGACATGCGATTATTTTGGAATTCATCCCAGCGAAGGTATTAGGAGTTTGAAATCCAATATCATAGTCTGATTTCTCCATTTCACGGAGATTTATTTTATAAATCATTTTGATAGATCTATGTATTGAAAACTCTGAATAAGAAAAGCAGAGAAAACACCATTCAATGAAAACAAAAACCAATTTAAGCATTGCTGATAAAAATCAACCTCGACGTAATGGTATTCTTCAAGTATTCCACTGACCTCGTTATGAAATAATGTGCACGAAATGAAACGATATTAGATCTATGTGTTGTAAATCATACGACCTTGATGTTATTAATATAATTATATTATGTTAGTGATAATGTTTCTTAGATGTACGTATCTTGCGTTTTTGATTTTCAGTAATGAACCATTTCTCAATTGTAACTTAGTTTATGAATTTTCGTAATGCTTAGTATTGTATTATTGATTTGCCGTTATGTATCTTCTGTTATGTATTGGAATGGAAATAATAAAATCGTAGAATCTACATTGGGTACAAGATGAAGCTAAACATGAAAGTTATATTTAATGGGCACGTCTTGCTGCATTCACATTTGATGCAGTTGGGTACTAAACCAATGTCGTCATCCGTTAAGCCTTATTATAAAATTAATCTTTTGTTTCTGAAGTTAAATATTCACGTTCTTTTGTTCTTAAAATGGCATGCATCAACTAAAAAATCAAGTACCAGGTAATATGATAAAAGACACGATTTCACACAGCGTTCATGGAGCGACTTCACACTGGAATTGAAGAAAAATGAAACTCGTTTGTGTTCATTTCCGTGGGCCATCCCCAACCCACCTTTTGCGAATGGAACACGGTAGCCTATATTTGAAAGGGTTATTCGCTCGGTCTTTTGCTGGGTCTGAAATTGAAAACACAAAAGAATCGTCGATAACATCATATTGGTGTGCAAGGTGCACTAGAAACGAAAAGCCTATAACAAAAGAGTCTTTCAAAAGAAGTATATGTACCGTAAACGTTATTGTTGATGTTCATTAATGAAAAGTGACCATCGCAGGAATAGTAGCGAGCAACTTTGAGCGCAAACATTTCTTATGTTCATATATTGAAAAAAGCAATTTTTCTTATTTCTGAGCGAAAATGGGATGTTAAAATCGAAATAAAGCCAAAGCGAAAGACACTAACTTATGGCGAAAAAAAAGCACGGGATGCAGGTTATCAATCATCAAGGGGGTTCTAGACCGTCTGTCCAAAGAGATGGATGATCGATTCTCTCGTTTATTTGATATCGATTCCAAATTTGGCTTTCTGTTAACTGCGTAGGCCCTACAGTTCAGATGTAGATCTCGAGCAATTATACACGGAGATTCTAGACTACTTAAAATGATCACGTACAGAATATATAGCACAATTGAAGTTAAATATGGCGAGGAGAGCGTTTTTCCAAAATTTAAGAATTGCTTTGCAAATAATGCTGACGATGGCAATATCTGATAATTGCTAGATGCGAGCGATGTTTCAGTAAACTGAAACGGCTCCTTTCATATCTCAGAGCCTCGATGAGTCAGTGTGCTATTCGTTAACGAGTAAAGGAAGGAAGGAGATAAAATGTCTGTTAAAATCATAAAAGAGGTTGCTACAATAAAGTCACAAAAAGTGTAGTATAAATTCCCATAAAGGCTGATATAATGATGTTAACTATACAATTGTGTCTTTTGAACGGAAGTAATGCATGACATCTATCACATAACTTATTGCACTATTCCAATTAAATTTGTTTTATTCTAAAAGAAATTGTCATTTTTTTATTTCTATTTTCTAATTATTATTTTTATGGTATACCATTAATTGGCCAGACAATACTAAATATATTTATAACTGGTGTTTTGGTTATTATTTGAATATTTTGATATTCTTTATAATAAAAATGAAATAAACATAGAAATATGTCATCATATATAATTCAAAATTATGTTTTCTGGAAATAACAGTTCTTAAACTTTCAGGCCGGTAAGTTCAACAAGATTTGCTATATATATATAAAGTTCAATTGTGGGTTGATGTGCGAAATTTTATTAGACATTTTAATTAGCTCGCATAGTCTTTAACTGAAAATTAATCTTCTGAAATGCCTCATATGGCCAATTGCCATTTATGGTTGCGAAGCCTGGACTCTCAAAAAACAAGATACAAGTAGACTGAATGCAGCTGAAATGTGGTTATATCGCAGAATACTCAGAGTAAAATGGACTGAGAAAAGAACTAATAAAAGTGTCCTAGAAATGCTTGGCATACAAATGGAACTGAATGCAGAGATAAACAAAAGGAAACTAAGATATGTTGGACATGCAATAAGACACAAAATAACCAACTTGATGTCAACAGTACTGCAGGGAAAGATAAGGGGAAGGAGAAAAAGAGGAAGACCATCAGTATCATATCTCTCCAAATTGAAGGACATCATAGGGATGAAAATGCACGAAATGGTTGATAAGACCAACAACCGAAAAGAATGGCGTCAGGTTGTCAACAACGTTGCAGTGACCATCGACAGCGGTGATGCTGACAGGTGACAGGTGACACCATCAATAAAAAAAAATAATTAAAGTAGTAACTTAATTAGCCAGTTCATTTCCAAACATAGCTTCTGTCTAACGGATCTATAGTGATTTCAAGCACTAATGACACCATACAAGGTTCAGTCAGTTGGAATTGGGTTCATTGATGGTGATTGGGAGGTCACCTTTAAAACAAGAGTAATGACGAGATCAGAAAGTTAAATGCGTTGGCTTCCCCTCACTCACCTGTTAATGTCATCCAAAAATGTATCATTTAGAAAATAGGTGACTAGGGGGGATGTGTTACTGAGACACTGGACAGTGGAATTCATGTAACAGGTGTTTCCAAGATTGCGTAGGCCTGTCAAAGCACTCCCCTATGATGGCGCAAGAAGAAAAGATAAAGATATATATATATATATATATATATATATATATAGATTTTCATCAGAGGCACATTGAGACGTTGGCTCACAGAAAAAGAAATTAAATCTCCAATACTCTCATTTTTATCTCACTTATAACAAAACTGTTTTATGATTCATAGGCTAGGTTATTGACACAAATTGCCTACATTGGCAATACTGTTTTCAGAATCAGAAATAGAATTAAATCACAATCAGAATGTTTACTGATCTCGTTTTAACAAGAACATTTTTCATGGATGTTTTTAAAAAATGTCAACATTTTTTTAAAAATGTAAAACGTGGGCAAACCTTAGACTTGAACCCTGTCACTCACACACCACATCTAATGCTACACAACATTACGATACTCAGTATTCTCGGTAACCTGTTATATGTTAATATGTGATGGGTCAAAATAGAATTTCAAATCATGGCTGATGATGCTCTGTCTGTGATAGTAAAAATCAAACGACAAATTTCCCTTCCGAGATGAATAAGCAGGATTTTTCTCATTATTATTATTTCATCTTTTGCTGGTAATTTCTCCTCAATTATTCCTTGCCTAACAATACGACATTTCAATTTAACAAATATGACATTTCAACAAAACAAATATGACATTTCAACAAAATAAATATGACATTTCAATAAAACAAATATGACATTTCAACAAAATAAATATGACATTTCAACACACACAAAAAAAAACCCCCAAAAACAAAACAAATGAAAACAGCGTGACATTTAAAAAACTACCCTTCTTCCCAAAAACCTCGACTGCCCGATTTTTATAAATCTTTTAAAATGGAAAGATATTTACCACATTGCCGAAAACTGGATTCAAATCTCGTTTTCTCATCGAATAGGCTGTTTGTTTTGATACTGGTCTGTTTGAACTACAGACAGATGAATAAAACGGAATGAAATATTCTGCATCAGTAAGAGAGAGTAGTAATATGCCAACAGACTTGAGAGAAAAAAATTCAAATGAATTCAACCAATTCAATACAACCATAATTACCCCAAAAGGGCAAGGGAAAAGGCAACGTAAAATTCATTAATGTTAACATACAACGTAAAAGTCATTAATGTTAACATACAACGTAAAATTCATTAATGTTAACATACAACGTAAAATTCATTAATGTTAACATACAACGTAAAATTCATTAATGTTAACATACAGGGTGGGGCAATTTGTTTACCTCATGGTTGCATCGTAAATGCCATGTTATGACATCTATCATCAAAAACTTAGATTTGGCCAAAACACGGAGTGACGCACCTTATGTTTGGTTTTGCAGTGCGATCAAAGATCAGATTTGCTCTCTTTGCTTTTTCTTCATCCGCAAGCTGTTTCATAATGTTGGGTGATGAATGAGACCGGGACAAACCACGAGATGACGGCATTGTGGGTTCCTCCTTCAACTTAGTCACAGAAATACCTGTCACTTTAAGAAAGGAAGGGGGAAAAAAAGGGAAAAATTCTATTCTTAGCATTCGTTGGAAACAGGGTGGAAAGAAAAAGAAAAATTGTTGATAGAATAAGTCATTCAATAAAATAAAAATTAATTCAATTCCAGGCATGCACCCTCAACATGAAATTCTGCCAGCATCACTGAGTGTCAACATAAGAAGAGCACTGCCATCGTAGGCAATTCAGTGTATAACTTTGCCTAGGGGTAACTAAAGTGTCTTTGGTGAGATTGAAACCTGCAACCTTTTGGCCACCATGAATCCTTGGAAGAACATTTGTTTTCCAACGCTATTCTTTTCTCAAAAGCACTGATGCGTTTCAAATCAAAACTTATCTAGCTCTTCCAGATTTTATTAAGTCTCGCCATCGCAGCAGTTGCCATTCCAAGCCTTGTTTTTATCTCTGACGTACTTGTGCCATCCTTTCTTAGCATTGCTCCCAGATATTTAAAAGATGTTACTTCTTGTAGGGTCTCGTTATTGATATTAATCTCAGCTCTTGTGTTATTTCTGCTATTTAACACTTGTGATTTTTCTGTGCTTCTTTTCTTGCTATAATCTGATGCAGTTCTGTTAAGGCTTGTAGTTATTGTGCACTGTCAGCAATAAGATCAATGCCGTCTGCATATCGCGGATTGCATAGCCTACGTCCACCAATTGAAATTGATGTTTGTTGGTTTTGTAGAGCTTCCTGCGTTATTCTTTCCCAGTAAATATTAAATAGAGTTGGTGAGAGTATGCATCCCTGTCGTATACCTAGTTGTTCAAAAAAATTGACCCAGCTGATAGTTATTGAATACAGCGCTGGTTGCATTTTCATACAAAGCTTTGGAGTTACCATAATCTCCTAAGGGTGTCATACCTAGTGCGTTGAACAAATAAAGATGTGCTGGAAGAGGTAGAGGGCAGAGCAGGAAGACAAGAGCCGTTATTGTCAATAGTCAAAAAAGGAAACTTTCATGGTTTGGACACATTATCCGTCACGACAGTCTGTGCAAGATGGTTACGCAGGGCACAAAGAAGAAACAATGGCAAGAAAGCATCGAGGAATGGACAGGATTAAGTCTGAATGAACTCCTTGGGAAGGCCATTGACGGCATAGAATGGCGTGATTGGTAAAGTCTGCTTCCTGCAAGTCTCCCCGACAATCAACTGCTCATGGGAATGAGTGAAGCCTGTCAAACCTCACTCTATTGACTCTAGGGTTGATATAATTCATTATGGTTCATCTTACTTTTTGAAGAGAATAAGTAAAGGTCAGGATCAGGTGAAGAGATAAAAAAAAAAAAAATCTAAATTCAAACAGTTGTGAATAATTATATATATATATAAAAAGATACTTAGATTAAGATTCGTCAATTGAAATTTCCTCCTATGTCGGCAAGTAGAAAAGATTTCTCTTCTATATATATATCAGATGTAAGCAAAGAAAAGAAGTTTGCACTTTAAAAAGCTGAAAAATCATAGAGAATTATGTTATTCTTATCGAAATTCACATAAACGTATAACATATCTCCCAATTAAAAATATAGTGACATCAATAAATAATGACAGCCCCAACAAATTTTACATCATCATCATCATACTTATTAATACATGCGTGGCGACATAGGAAAACCTTTCACAAGTCGCTGGGCCTACTTAAGAGATAAGGGCTTACATACTTCAACAAAAATTTTTTTTTGCTTATCTGGTTCTACAACTTCTTATGTTTATTGTATCAACTATTTTTCTGAAATTTTAAGTCTAAGCTGAACAACTATTATGGCCCATTAACATTTTTACTGAAAACCATAACTTTTAGACGCAATTTTCTCAGCCTTGATTTTTGCTGACTAGGTATCTTAAGAAAGTCAATATCTCTGCAACCGTTTTAGATATCATCATGAAATAAAAATAAAAATACTCAGAATGAATTGATCTATTAAATGCATTCATAAAAGAAACATCTTGAATTTTGACCAATGTAAGGGTTTTCCTGTGCCACCACACATATTTATCATGAACGGTCAGATAAAATTGTTGATACGTAAGAAGAACACTCCAATATTATACGGATTAATTTATTCTTTGATAAAAGCTACAACCCAGAAAGGAGAATGTTCAGTACATGAATTTAATAATAATAATAATATTGCCATGAAATTTATGCCATTTGCGATTCCTACCATCAGGCTTGCTCGTCACCGTTCCTACATTGGGAGGGGACCAATGAGTTGTGCCAGTGTTGTGATCAATGTAAAAATATCGGTTGGAGTCTTTTTCAAGTCTCTTTTCCCAGCCGGTAGGAAGCTGAGTAGAAGATGTTGTTTTGGATGGTGATGAACGGGAAGCTTAAAAAAAAAGATAAGAAGGCCACAGCGGTGAACAATGCAAATGAGATTTTCTTTTGACCATCAATTAACTATTGACTACGACCTATACATTGGCCAATGGCATATTAGATTAAAAAATGGTTCCCGAGCCAGATAAATACATCACTTATTTCATTAAATACTGAATGCGTGTGCGGATCAATCTCTCCAATAAAAGGAATGCATTGAGGCTATTCATAGGCTTGCAACTAATCAGCTGAGCAATAGATCTTGTCTAAAATGCAAATACAGTAGAAACCTGTTAAAAACCGAATACGGCTATTCCGAAAATGTGGTTAACTGAAAAGGGTCGAAGGTGTTTCATTTTTCTCCATTTCTTATCGTTCATAAATTCTAGATAAACTTAAAAGTGTTGGAGACACTAATATGGCTAAACCGAATTTTTTTGGACTTGACTGATCCTCCAAGGCCAACAATAAAAAAAATTGAAGAAAAAAGTGCAAGAATTGTGATGCTTTTGGCCTAGATCTACTTCCTGTAGTAGGCTGGGTATAAGAGTTTAATCCTATCGGAGACAGATGATAAATTTGGAGGTCCCATGTGCCTTTGCGCAAGTAAAAGAACCCTTGGTAGCTGAAAAGCGATAAGAGCAGGACCTTCTGGCTGCCACCCTGGCAAAATTCAATTCCTAACATGGTCTATCAGAGTAAAAACCCGACAAACTTCTCCTACTTCAGACGTGTTGAGGTTGTCTCTCCTCTGAATAAGCAGGAAAAGCCAAGATCTGATGGGAAGGATGTGTGCCTGGGCAAACATACTTCCTGGGAGAAAAAAAACACATTGCCCAGGCGGAGCGCAACATGCCGCCAACAAACATCTACACTATTATCATCTACACTATTGGTAAATTTATGGGTGGCCCAACCACAGCCATTAGGTTAGAGACTGACCGTGTCCTAGCACGCTTGGAATTCACGAAGTATGGTTGGATGAAATGGCTGAATAGCATGCACAAAGAATGTGAAGCATTGCCATTTGTGAGTAAGCAATAGGCGCTGTGTGTAGGTGTAGGCCTATGCTACTCAATTCATTCCACTTGCATTTCAAATTGTATAGAGATAGACCTACCAGCTAACACAAGAGTTAGAAAGAAGAACTCTCTTTGATTTGACGGTATGAGACGTCTAAAAGAAAGTTAACTCCTTGGAGCGAATTTTTGAACTTTACAATTAAAGTTTTCTAGGGCTACTAAGAGGTCAGTGAAAGTAAAAAAATGAACAAGACCAAAATCTGTCAGAGACATGGCATCCATGACTCAACGCTGTCCACATGCTAAATGATAGAGAGAAGATTGACGAAGCCGTTAATGAGTCGTATTTTCTTCGGGCGACAAAAAAAAGGAAACTATCGTCAAGTCTGGGATATGACACAGTGCTACTCTGACCTTGTCCAGCTAGAGATTTTGTTGAACTCATTTCTAACAGGCTACAAGTATTCTCGTAGCACCCATTCCCACGGTCAACAAGAATAGTCGAATAGGGATTTTGTTTGTCCAAGGTGACTTTCAACCCAACTTATCCGTAGCATTGCTATTTTTAGATTCTTCTTTAGTTTTATCCTTCCTCTCACCAAATATTTTTCATGATAGGTTAAAAAGGAATAATTGTGCACAGAGTAATATTATTTTGCTTGGAGCTGGAGGCAAGGGGAGGCAACTCAATTAAGTAAGAGTTAAACCGAAATAAATGCAACGGCCCCCTGAAATTGGTCTAACAGGTTTCTCCTGCATTTCCCTTTCTCCCCTTAGCAATGCAAGATCTTGTCTTACTTGGAATATTAGGACGAGTTGTAAAGTTAATAATGATGGTCTCAACCATCTGGTGCCTACACCTTGCCCCATGCACCTTTGTTTAGCATAGTAAATTAATCAAAAGATCAAAGGTCATTTAGTTAATAGCTTTGTTGGCCTGCCTTACTCTCCTGTTCAAGTGTTTAATTATTTCTTTTTGAATGCTTACCTTCGGCTTCCTTTGCCTGGACTGACGCTCTTTTCTCTTGCTCAAGTTTTTCTTCTTCCAGCTCTTTCTCCTTCTTGATTTTCTTCTTTCTCTCTTCTTCCAGTTTCCTTTCTTCTTCTTCCTTTCTTTCTTCCTCGGCCAGGCGTTCCTCTTTCTCTTTCTTGGCTTTCACTTCTTTGCGCTTTCTCTCATCCTCCTCAGCTTGCTTCCTCTGCTGTTCATCTTCTTCTTCTTGTTGTTTGCGTTGTGCTTCTTCTTCTTCTTCCCTTAATTTCTCAAACTCCTTTCTCTCTGATTCGGCTAATTCCTCTCTCTGCTTTTGAAGATCGTCTTCTTCGGCAGCCTTCCTTGCATCCTACATATTTAAAAGATTTAAAATTAAAATCAACGTCTTAAGACTATAAACAAGAAAAATATAATCAATCAAAGGCAACATAAGACGGCAAAAGGAGGTCAATAAAATTTCCTTTATACTTAGAATCAATTAGATATTTCCAATAATATCAAGCATACATTTTATACTATCGAATGGGACGAAACTATATCATAAAAACAAACGCGACATGTCAGAATATTTACTAGCAGCCTGTGGGCTTCAGTGGCCAAGTATTCAACACAGTTTGAACACGAAAAACTCAAGCGGCTCCACTCACCAACATCAGTCGACTGGGTGAATTGGTGTGATCGTATCCCGCTGTAAGACTCAAGACACTTTGTCCCATTTACCTCACTCGACTCAGATGTGAATAATTACCTGGCCGTTAAGACAGCGTTGCCTGTCTCCTAAAATTGTATAAGCGCCTAAGAGGCTGCTAGTCTTGTCCTATGTGTTCTGCGTTGCTGTCAGTCAGGGGAAGTGAAAAAGTCGTTGTAAAAACGCTTAAAGGCCGAGGTCCCTTGGCAATAGGTGCTTTATAAATGTATTTCTAACTTTAACTTTACCGTACCAACAAAATTTCTTACTTCTTCTCTCTGCTGTGCCAAGTTTTGTTCCTCCAATTTACGCTTGGCCCTCAATTGCTCCACCTCTGCTAATCTGCGTTTCTTTTCCTCTTCTATTTGCTGGACTTTTGCAAGTGCAGAAATTCTTTGAATGGAGAAAATAGAATAATATTTCAAAAATATCTCCTCTTTAAATATATTATACACCACATACGAGAGAAGAAAAAAAACTCCTCTCTTTGTATTTGTCTAAATCTTATAAACTCTTCCTTTTGTATTTGTCTAAATCTTATAAACTCTTCCTTTTGTATTTGTCTAAATCTTATAAACTCTTCTTTTTGTATTTGTCTAAATCTTATAAACTCTTCTTTTTGTATTTGTCTAAATCTTATTCTTCTGCCCCTGATCCACGTTGAGCCAGTGCACTGGGACCCAGTGGTTCAAATCCCAAATTCCTGCAGATTTTTCTTGTCGCTTCCCTGTCAACCCAGCAGTGAGTGGATAGCTAGATCTCTTTAAATCCGGCAAAAGTACAGTCGGTGTGGAAAGCAATAGCGTATTATCACACAAAGCCGTATGCCTTAAATAATGGGACTCTACTTCTGATTTCCTCTAATTTTCAGAAATGAGTATGGGAAACTTTTACAAGAGGGAAACATTTAATCATCCCTGTCTCTAAAAATGATTGCCATAAACGTTCTTTCTTCCCTAGCACTGCTAAATTGTGGAATAAATTGAATCCAAATATTAGAAGTAGCCAAAGTGTTGATAGTCTTAAACATAAGCTACAATATGAAATACTTAAATCGTCATATAGGCCTAACTAGTCTGCTTTTTTTTTTTGTGTGTGTGTATTGGCAGCAATACTCAACACACTTGAGTTGTGTCAGTTTATTTGAAGAAGAAGAATCTCTACATATCAATAAATAAAATACGCACACATTTTACAATTAAACACATACTTTACTAAACTTTTTACCATTCAAATAAAAAATTAGCCAACGTGAAATTTATATTGTTTACTTTCAAGTGGTAGCTATTATCATTTGATCGGTCTTTGATAATCTTTTTCTCAAAACTATACGACCTACCCCTATTTTGGTTGCCATATTCTTGGTAATCTGAGGTACAATCTTCATACATTTGGTATCATATCTAAGAGCACATCCCATTCTATCTTTTGATATAATATCCAAACACCCACAACCCTATTCCATGACTGCTTTGTTTCATCGTAATTCACTACCATTCTCCAAAACCCTGATATTTTAATATATTCTTATATATAGGGATTTATTTTGCACATCATAATTGACTATTGTGGGGCCTACATGACCCAGACATTTCATATAGGGATTTATTTTGCCCATCATAATTGACTACATGACCCAGACATTTCATACAGGGATTTACTTTGCCCATCATAATTGACTACATGACCCAGACATTTCATATAGGGATTTACTTTGCCCATCATAATTGACTACATGACCCAGACATTTCATATAGGGATTTATATTTCACATCATAATTGACTACCGTGGGGCCTCGATGACCCAGACATTTCAGTTTATAAAAATAATAAAACAGGATGTGGAAAACTGGGTCATGGTGGCTCCATAATTAAGGGTATGACCAAATTCAATGACCAATGGTCAGTTTCATTATGTCTTTTTGAACCAAATGAAGGTGTCTTTTGTAAGGTCATAATGTGTTTGAGACAAAATAAAATTTTCAGTATTTTAAGCCTTCTGGTTTCTGAGATATTAAGGAAATTCCAACGCCCTGGGACCGTGTGACCAACTGTCGTGGAATAGGGTTAAAATCAACTAACGTTCCAATTAAAAGAAACTAGTCACAACCATCAGAATTTCGGTCCTGAAATCGTTATTTTTCATTGGGTGAGTGACACATCAATTTTTTATGCTCAAATTATTGACACAGTCACAAAGCCTAATCTAACTGTTAAAAGAGATGTTTCATACCTCTCCTCTTCTTCTTTAGTCAAGTTTTGTTTATCATCCTCTAGCTTCCTCTTTCCTGAGTCCAAATCCTTCGTAATCTTTCTCTTCATTCTCATCAGATCTGCCACTTCTTTCTCTTCCTTCCTTTTCATCAGCTCCAGTTCATGCAAATCTTTCTGCAATTCTTCTATCCTCTCATTATCTTTCTGCAATTTTCTATCTCGATTATTTTGAAATTCCTTCAAACTGGCTTCCTCCTTCTCCCGTTGATGGACTGATAAGTCAGAGGTCAAATTGTTCCTGATGGTCAAATTAACATTCCTGGGTGCTGCATCATGGACCACGTTTACGTTCTTGTCGCCGGGACCATTCTTGCGACTCATCCCCGCAATGAGTTGAGGGTAGAGGTCATTACTGTGAGCTCGGGAATCTTGTGAAATACTTTGAAGAGATGCTCTAGAGTTGTTGAGCTTTCCTGATTCTGATTCATCAGCATTGATAGAGACCTTTGAAGGGGATGCAGAAGGCTTGAGAGACCTATCAACTTTAGGCATTGATTGTGCAGAATTTGAAGAAAGACCATTTTGGGATGAAAGGGAACTGTTGCTGTGGGATGTAGGCAGATGACTTTCAATTTTATTGGCATCGTCATCAAGATCGGGGAAATCAAAATTTACTGAAAGAAAACAAAAATGAATATATCAACCAGTATAAGTATTCATCACATCATGTGAGAGAAAACCCTCTCAATAAGGATGTCACTATGTGAACTTAGGAACAGATAAGATCAATATCATTGGGATAAAAATAAAGTAATTTGAATGGTTTTACATCAGTTGTCTGTCATAAAAATACAATTTGCTGCTATCATCTATTATTAAAATGAGTGGAAAAACGGATTACTATGTACTTATTCAGGGACATTTTCATTTGTGTATTTCCTAAAGCCAAGAAAGTTCGCTATGTCATAGCTGTAGCATTGCCTCAGCGCTAGCTTGGCCTCGACTCACAAACAAAAAATCTAGGCCACGCGGTGCGTTGAACCAAAACACTGTGAAATAGCTTCTCTTCGTCAATGTGTAATAAATCTGCGGAAAGAGCTCCGAGGCAAAAGAAACTTGCAATCTCATTGGCTGGAATCTAAAAATACCATCCAATCAAAACTACTTTCTTTATTTAATTTAGGAAAATAACCGGAAATTTCCAATTTAACAAGCCAAGGTCCCTTTCAAAAGATGTTGGCCTGACGGCTGACATTGACAAGCGCTTGGTGACAAATTAATACAGCCTGCGCGTGGTCAGATCATACCGGAAATGCCCTTTTAAAAGGGCCTGAGCTTCTTTTGGATTAATGAAGATCTTATAACCGAAATGTTGAATTATCTCTGGTCATTTCTTAAGTGCTGTACCTTGTTAGCTCAAAATAAACAACAATAACCCATACTTCCCTACCCTCAAAAATAAATTCACAAACAACCCCCACTTTATGAACCACTACGGTCTTCCCTTCCAAAGATTGAACTTACAGGTAAATGTTGGAGATGGTGGCTTGACTTTGCTTCTTTCATTGGGTATTGATACGTGAGCGTTTGTAGTCATCGTGGGATATAAAACCAGCCACTGTTTATAACCCCCGTCCAACATTAGAGGTTCGGACTTAATGATGACACTGGTGTCAAACTGGAATGAAGCAGAGAACGATGGTCTTTAGTTTAATTTAGGAGTTACGCAATATTTCCATGACTGATTTATGAAGTTTACAGTAAAACATTTGTAAATGACTTCTTAAAGCCACATAATTGAGAAGTTCATGTGGTCGGCTATCAATCGAAAAGTTAGTTCAAATCCAGCTATAAAATAAGTCCCATGTTGTGGCCTTGGCATTGTCTCTATACATTAATTTCCTCACTGCGCTCAGGTGTAAAAAGAGTATACGGTGTAGGTGGTGAAAATTCTTGGCAGTATTCTAGCAAAGAGATGATAAACATGGCTGCTCTTTATACAGACCTGCATGTGAACCTTCATCGGATTGTCTGAACTTTTTTCTCCGCATTTTCGCTCATCAAATGTACACGTATTTGTTTAGTTTAGTTAAAGACAAGTTAAGTTTAAGACTATATTGGCATATAAATACGATAGCAT
>JASKDV010115195.1:3106-14420 GCA_032466395.1 Aegires albopunctatus | reverse complement strand
ATGGTGAA
This sequence comes from Aegires albopunctatus, assembly GCA_032466395.1. Lineage (NCBI taxonomy): Eukaryota > Metazoa > Mollusca > Gastropoda > Nudibranchia > Aegiretidae > Aegires > Aegires albopunctatus. Next base: position 14,412 of record JASKDV010115195.1, on the reverse strand, counting down.
TAAAGGGGTTGTGGTTTAGGAGGAGAAGTGACACATGTGTTTCAACTCTTCGATTATTTATAAGGATGACACGTTATGACATAAATGCTCTACTAAAACACACACAAAATAAATACATAAAATAATAATAATGATTATATAATGTAAGCAATAAGCCCAAAGATAAAAATTAAAATGTAAAGATCATTACAATTTTATCAAATAAAACAATAAACACAACTGAGACACAATCAACCAGTTGTTGGGACACCGTACAACAATCCTTTAGGACAATTCTCTCGGAAGTCTAATTGTCGGATCAATCGCCGACACTGTTTGAATGTAGACTTACGAAAAATAATAATTATATAGCGTCACCAACATACACCTCCAGGATTTCAACTACAGGATTCTAAATCCCCTTTTTTGAACCAATCTCAAGTTACCAGTCTTTCACAAGCAATTCCTGGGGCTTCCAGAAGAGTCTTCTTACGCTGACCTAACCTGACCTGTTCGCCAGAACAATAATTCTAAAGTGGAATCATATTGATCTGACGTCACTGTCACAGTATTCTCATTTTCGTCCATGAAAAAGAATGAGCTAATAATTCCTTGAAAGCTCATGTCTCCCATGCTGTATTTTTCTGTTCTCTACAGATCAATTATTTTGAAACCATGATATCCACAACTCAATATAGTTGCTTTGGAATTTTTGTTTTCATTTCGAATGTCAATTCCATATCGTCCACCAAATAATTGATGTGTTTTGTGAATAGATCGTGATTGTAAGTATTATTTCACAGCAAATGACTGCATCTTGATGTCATACTGATTCTTCATTGTGAAGGTCGATTGATATCATTTTCGTTAACATGATACGTTGACCGGTTGAACAACTTATGTATCTATGTTCAAGTTTAGTGCCGAACGGTTCATCAGTTGCGATGATAAAGGAATTTTCCGCGGTATCAAGAATTTGGGTTAATTAGAATGAATGTACTGTGTCGGTATTTTAATTCAGACAACAAAGCTATGGGTGTTCAATCACAGAGAAAAGTTCCTAACTTTCTGGAAAAAAAAAGAAAAAAAATTCCACCAAGATATACGAGTACAATGTGTTCCAGTCAAGTTAAAAAATAAAATACACCTCAGACTAGACGAACTTATATCTTGTCATAAACAATAACATGTCACAATTACTCTAATAAATGCTTAAGAACTATTCTGTATGGTTCACATTGACACCTGTGTCTTCATCAGAATATAATAATGGTTTATCATAATACTATCATATCAATGTGCACTAATTTGGAAACACTGCAAATCTATTTGCTCGAAATAATATTCACTAAATAGTTATCCCTGTCCGCATCTTATCTACTTGTAAACTGGAATAATCTTATTTTCTTAAACTGTTGTCTAAACTAGTGAAAATTAGAAAACAGGTAAATTTGTTATTATTATTATTATTTTTTTTAATATATATATTTATTTTTTTTGCGAGATAAAAAAGGAAGAGGCATTAGATAATAAATTTCCGAAATATGCATTCATTGCTCTTGAGAAATAATTTACACATAGATTTATTATTTGTATTATAGATCAAATTGAAGTTGATGCATAAATGTATGCCTATTATGATTAAATTTTAAAGCTTATGACTATTTTAAAACCATCTGAGAACTTCCCCTTTCTTATGTTAATGCTAGGTTTTAATAACTCAATTATTATTTCACTAAGAAGATGATTGGTGATACACCCTCTGAGATGATTTTTTTTTTCTATTCTCTTTGCACTTTTCAGTCACCAATGGATCCCATGCGCTTGGTCTTTCCTCCTCTACCAGCATCCCTCTTTGCTGCAGCATTTTATTTTATATGTTTTTCAATATTTCCATTAGCTATGGCTGAAACAGTTTTTGCTGGAATTGTATCTGGTTATTTATCCTATGATATGACTCATTATTATGTGCATCATGGATGTCCCTCTATTTCATACCTAAAAGAGCTAAAGACATACCATACCAGGCATCATTATGAGCATCAACAGCTAGGTATGCCTTTACATCAGTTTTTTTTGTTTGTTTGCTTGCTTGTTTGTTTGTTTGTTTAACTTAGGTTAAAATCTTCTCATATGCAGTGGTAAAGGTTAAGTTATATGAAATCGGAATATAGGTCTAGCTGATCCTTCAGCTTTGTCCAGAGTACTTAAAGAACATGGAGGCTTCGTTAACACCTTTTACTTATTAAAAAAAACTAACCTCCAGGTGTGTTGAACATTACTTGATACATATTTATGCTTTTATATTACTGCTGGAACACTTTGTTTAGGTACATTTAGTTTTGATGGTGCTTTTATCACAAAGTTTAATATCACGTTGAAGATTCCTTTGGGGGCGTCAGTGGTCTAGAGGTTGACATAGTTCAAACATGTTTTATACAACTGTAATACAAAGTCTTTTATCTTTTGGCCTTCAATGCTGGGAAAATAGCATCACATCAGGGGATAAACAAGAATTAGACAGAATAATCAGTAAATCTGAAGAAGAAAAAAATGCAAATTGCCCATCCTAAATTCCCTTCATCAATCCATATACAAAAGGAAAGCTTTAAATATTATAGAAGATTGGTTCCATCCTCTTACAGATTAATTTATAAAATCAAGGCAAAGCACAAGGTCAAAAATAGTACAGCCTCATGCAAGAACTGAAAGAATAGATTCTTTGTCCACTCGCCCACTAGTTTACTCAGAATGAATACTGGTACTGATAATGATAATGCAATATGAACCATGAAATGTTTTGATCTCTGTGGGATTTTAGGGCATGATAGGATTCCTTGATACCTATTTCCATGAGCTGTATAAATGTATATTGGGTAATTTATGTATAATATATTGCGTTATGTAATGTCTATCATACACTATGAAATTGTGGATCATGGAAGAGGTGAACATGCGTGTGAATGTTTGAGAGATTGTTAATTCTGACAGCATCGTTCCCATATATATCCAACATATATATATATGTCCCAATAGGATTAATGCAGTTCATCTTAGTTTATCTTATCTTATCTTACCAAGCAACGCAATTTATATACCAATCTTTCATGTTAATTTCAGGTTTTGGCATTTCATCCAAGATGTGGGACTATCCCTTTGGAACTCTCATCCCAGAAGTCGATAATGAAAAATGTAAATAATGTTTTTGAAAACATATTCAAGGAAGCAACAAAGACAACAGCCTATCAGTTTATGACCCAGTATGTTCAAATTATGCTGATTGAAAAAAAGATGCAGCACTGTGCCTTTGATTATCATTCTGCACTAGGAATATTTGGTTGATTTGTATATAGTGGAGCCTGCTGATAGTAAAATGAATATTTTAATTAAAAGCAAGGAAGGTTTAAATAAGAGGTTTTGAATGCATTCCACGGCCCTTTACATTTACATCCAAATAAAAATATAATGACTCCTTGAAATATCATTGGACAAGTTGATATTTCAAATCATGAATATTCCATTTATTTATTGGCACCTTACAAAAAGTTCCCTCCCCTATTATACCTTATCTAAATATTTATGTCATGTCTTTCTGTCCCAAATATAATCTTGAAAAATGGCTAAGCTATCAAAACAAATATTCAAATATTATGCCTACTACATTGATGGCAACTACATTGTCATGTGGCTTAATTCTGTGATATATCAATCCAACATGAAATTGTATTCTTGATTTTATAGAAAATATTTTTAGATTTGTCTACAACAAATTTTCATTGACAATCTAACCTTAATTAATTTGTATCATAACAAGTAGCAAATTAGCTTTTGTTTGTTATGTTTTTAGAATACTTATTTTTTATTGATACTGTTATGAAAGTCCACTTAATATTAACTCACAAAATCAGTCTTGTTTTGCAAAAAGCTGTTAACTGTTAAGTCTGTTACATGGCTCAGAATTTTAGAGAATGATAAGAGGTAACCATTCCTAGCTGTCAGGGTTCCATGATTCCTGTTTCTGCCATTCAAAACTTTGTCCATTTCTATCATAAATGAATGCCTGAAGGTCATCTTACCCGTGTGTGCCAATTACAAAAGAGAATAAGAAGTAATGAACAATGTTCCATTTCAAGATATTTTTTTTCTCTTTTAGTCACAGTTCTTTGTACTATCAGTATCAATATTTATATTTTTTATGAATGCTTAATTAATATAGTGACTATCCTATTTTGAATTGTCAAAGTAAAGGCATAAATTTAAAACATATGTTTTAGTCAGTTAAATCGATTGAAAAAAAATTGATGAAAAGAATGTAATATTTCTTTTTCATGATACCTACTCCTGGTAAAATAGTTACTGGTCTCCATCTCTCTTGCATATGTTGATCAAATCACAATTGCTTACTTTAGAGTAAAGAAGTAGGCCTATAGCATTATAAAAGATATATAAACCTATTTTAAATGCATAAACTACACTTGCAGCTACCAGGGGACCAGAAAAAAAGTTTGTCTAAATAAACTGCAATAAAATCATCAAAAACAAAGATATAAACACCAAATTTTGTGGAAACGTGATATATTAATTCAAATTTATTGTGTGAAAATCACATTAAATTGCAACAAGCACAACTGAAGTTCTAAGATATGCTCAGAGTACTTTTGAGCAAGGCACTTTCTGACACGTTCTGTAAAATTTACAATCACTCGCTGACACTGCTTGGGGAAAATCTCTCTCACACTTAGCTTCTCTCAAGTAGTGGATACTTTTAAATATTCTTTTACACACTCTGTCCGTTAAGTAGCCCCAAAGGTGAATTTCCACTAGGCTCAAATCTGGACTATTTGGCCCACAACAGTTGTGCTCCATCCCACAACTGATGTGTTGTTTTAGGAGATTTCATTTGGCAATATATTTTTTCGACAAAGGCACACTGTTCAACTGTGAATTGTCCTGCCATCTTTTTGCTAGCTAATAAAACAGAACTCTAAACAATTCAATCCACATGAATGATCGAACATAAGTTCAATTTTGGTGCAAATTGGTTCATAAATAAAATAGTCATGTATTGATATGTCTTTTGACAAACTTTTTTACTGGCCAATTGGAATGTCATCTTATAAAAATATGTTTGTTAACGTATACAATCATTCAAAGTGCAATTAGATTATGATTTGATATTAAAATTTGAATTGTGAGTGAAAAGTGAATTTTTTGATTTAACAATTTAGATCATATTATACACATTTTAAACTATTACTCCTCAGCAATTGACTTCAAAAGTTCAGCCTGGCTAAGTGCTTAAATTGAAATTTTTTAAAAAATAAAAAGAAAAAAACAAACAAACAAAAACGGTGTCCCATGACACCACTCCCGTAACATTTTTCTTTGCATACCAATATATACCTTTCTATCCTCTTCTTATTACAGAGAAAATCAATTTGAATACTTAACATTTCAATGTTGTCTTGTGTAGAGGGAGCTCTTACCAATTATATTTTTAAAAACATTAGAATTACAATAACTGTTCTTGACTCTTTTCTCATTATCAGTTTAACAGGTATTCAGTATAAAAATTAAAAACAAACACAATTTAAGCAATACAGCAGCAACAACAGCACAATAGAAACTTCAAATGTGAGTCTTGAATGCCATTAGTGACTTTACTGATTTTATTGCCCCATCAACTGACCCCACCTCCTCTTTATATTGACGCAATAAGTCACTCACATACCTTATATAATGATGTTATGTTATCTCTCTTTATATATATCTACCACTCTCTCTCTCTCTCTCTCTCTCTCTCTCTCTCTCTCTCTCTCTCTCTCTCTCTCTCTCTCTCTCTATCTATCTATCTATCTATCTATCTATCTATCTATCTATCTCCCTTTCTCTCTTTCTCATTCCCCCTCTCTTCTTCTTCTCTTCTCCTCCCTGTCTCTTTGAGACTTCACTGCTATTATCTGGCGTCTTTCTCTTACATGTTTGTCCTTTTTCATCTTACATGTATAATTTTAACATCCTTGCAATGTTGTAAACATGCCATTGAATGTTTTATTTTCTCTATGATATTACATGCATATATTATTTTATTTGTCCAAATAATGCTTAAACGGATTTGATATGTATCGGGTGGGCCAAAAAAAAAATGCACAGGACTTTGGACTTTTATAACCGAAAAACCATGAATTAGACATAAATGAAATTCGCACACTTCAGGATCAAATTATTTTGCGTTGATTCTCCCAAATTTGTGGCAATCTGTTGAATAGTTATAATATTAACCGTTTACATCAGGGTCGGTCAGAAAATGAAATGTCAGACATTATGCAAAATGGCAGTCGTACGCAGTCATGCATTTTGCCTATACGCTAATTTTTCGGGTGTTCTGTAAAGCTACTTTACTGGGCAATAACAATTTGAAGCAGCCTTGTCTTCCACGATGATATAGCAGAACGTACCTCCCCAAGGGTGATCCTTTGCTAGCGCTGTTCTATCCTATTAGCTCATTTTCTGCAAAACGGGTGAGCGGATTTCTGTAATGTTTTTCTGCTAAGGAAGAGTCCCAATTTTACGTGCTGATCTATGGATGTCGGATTGTCTTACTGTGACTGCACAACTTCTTCAACATAGTTAACGTTGTCATAATTTGTTCTGGCCAATTTCGGTCGACCACTCCCAATTTTCCTAGCAGCTGATGCGGATTTTGAATCTTCTTGATCATCCCATTTACAAAGTTTTTATTCTAGTTGTTTGGGAACACATGAACAATCTTTGAATCACCCAAACCTTTGTGTAAAAATAAAGTCTCTCTGGCAATTTGATTGTCTTGGCTAAGAATCGTTATTATAAAAAAGGCGATGTATGCCAGGTCTAGATCTAAATATGTCATGTACATGTATTAACATTTATGTCTAGATCTATGAATTAAACGAGATCTAACGCTAACACAGCAATCATGCAACCGAAAATTTGGATTTAAATTTGGTCATAGAATATGATTAGAAAAAATGAGAAACATTTATTCAGTACTTGAATTGATTTTATCATGAATGTAATTTTATCCACCATAGTAAGTCGTCTGCTCTGACTGAAAACTAGTCGTGGATATCGAAACGCAAACGTAAAACCGTAAACGGCCGTTGAATCTATTCTGATAAATCACAAATGGGCAAAATCACATTTCTATATTTGCCACTTGAAACTAATCTTAGTTAAAAATATTGTTGGTGCGTTTATTTCTTGATAGATTTTAATGAAATTTCATACGTTAATGTAAAAACATCGTTGCTATATTTGCAAAAAGTCTCTTTGAAATCGATAGTGGAATAAAGGAAATATTGACGCTCAAAGTTCCTGTGCGTTATTTTGTCCCACCCGATATATCTAATCTATATTTAGTCTGTGGGCCTCATGGAGGGGTGCGGGATATTGTGGCCCTATTGTGACTACCGGTAATAGAATTTGTTGATATTTATGGCAAAGTTTATCTTCTTATTGGAAATTATTTATTTACTCTATAATTTCAATGTCAAGCAGCAAGAAATAGGGTGTTATTTATAAATTATATTCAACATATGACTGAATGGAAATATGTCATGCAAGATCTATATTTTTCTATGTAATTGTATAGAAACGTAAAATATTTAGTGATACATTGTTTTGTATATATTTTATATGAATATGATTTTTAATGTAATTGTAATATTATAAAATAACGAAAATTATAGTAAACATTTTTTTGTGAAACAAAAGCTTTAAAAGTATTTTTTTGTAAATGGTATATATACAGTTTAATGTATGTTGTTATTTTTTAAATATCCATGTTAAAATACAGTGATTGTTTTATTGCCTTATTTCTCGTGTATTGACTAATTTTATGTAGTAATATTGCATCTTGTCATGAAAGTTATTTATTCTTATATTACATTTTTCACTTTTGTACAATGTACCTTTCTTCTTTATAGAAAATTGAATGCACCCATTTCGTTTCATTTGGAGATGATCAAGTCATTTGAATTACAGATGAATCAATGAGAAGATCATATTCATTTTATACTTGATCTGTATATTGCCATTATAAAAAAGACCATCAAATGCTAGATCTAGTCTTGTTCAAGTCCAAATCAAAGTTTTATTAATCAACATCTATAATCCTTCGTTCTCTTCTAACTCTTCATTCAACCAACACAAAACATAAACGTTCATTAATGCTGCGGTACGGGACAACAATACACAACTTCAGGATATGCGCACATCATTCTTACGGTAACCAATAAAGGATAATAAACAATAACATTAAATTTGAACAGCCATTATTGCAATAATAAGCACTGGATGAAATTAAGTATTTGCTGCTTTCACATCTTCAAGTAGAAAAAATCAGTTGAGTCAGGATTTATGGCCGCAATCTAGGTTTATTTTCAAGCAATGCTTAATTTAGCCTATGTTTAAGTTCAAAGTCGTAAGTCCTATCTTGGACGATGCGCAACAGCTACGCAAGTGTTACTGGCCTAAGAAAACTGCGTAAGTTAGAAACGTGAAAACCCTGTGGTACACTCGCTACGCAAACCCCGATAAGAAAATACAATCTCGTAAAACATTTATGTAACAATATTGATATGAAAACAAATAATTGTCAAAGACCATAAATTAATTAGAGAGGCCATACAAAGTGATGATTTTTATCCAATGGCGAAAGTAAAGCAATAAATAACATCTGATCTAAACTCACATCCAACCATTCGGTGATCCACTTTCTATATTTTTCATTGAGATAGCCATTCTTTAAAATTACAGTTTGTGGAATAATATTCTTTGTTGAGAAATGTCTGTTTGTTAAAATTAACATTCACCCATTTGGTCGGAATAACCTACTTTGAACATATGCAATACCCTGGGGTAGTCAAAAGTAACCGATAATTACAAAGCCTTCGTAACTGTTTAAGTATCATCTGTGATTAAGAAAAAGAGCTAAGTACCCATGCATAACTATAAACGTCTAGACGATTGCGAAAGATAAGTTTCAACTAAGATTGCAAACGTTAATCACGACTGATGACTAAGCATACAGAGCATTGTGCTAACAACTTTGATAAAGTAAATTATCATTGCTGTTAATGTTAGGAATTTTGAGGATTATTTGCATTCTAAATTGTCTTATTACGTAAACTTAAGACGAATCAAGCAAATCAGAAACTTGGTTCCTCAGAATATAAATTATTTTAATCAATTCTCTTTTAATTGGATTAATGCAATTCACTTTTGGTGCCAACATTATAGTTTAGTCTCTCTCACACAGTGCCTTTTAAAAGTATCTCAAAACATACCACCTCAAAAAATAGGTAATTAATTTATATTGGCACCTTTTACTATTTTTTTTATCGATTTTTATTTATTAATTTTGTATGTAGTTTTCATTCTTATCTTGTCTGCGCAGTGAACATGCTAGTGTAGAAGTGAAACATGCACACTAAAAGTGCCTGCCATCATCATCATCATCATCATCATCATCATCATCATCATCATCATCATCATCATCATCATCATCATCAAACATAAGCAAAAACGAATATAAAGCCCTTCAAATTTCAAAAAATTATGCCACTATATTAATTTTCAAGGAAAAAAGATTTATGCTGGAATCTAATTATTTAGTAGAGTTACTTGTACTACGTATTTATTTTTAATCTACCAATCCTGACACAAGAAAATCTGATAAATGTTTATGATCCAACAAAAAATCTGTCTGACCATTTTCTTTTCAACATGCAACAAGGCTTCAGAAAATTAGAGAACAATCTTTCGCTTATGCAGCTCTCCTGAATTTTTTGCCATATGGTGTCACATCAGTAACATATAGTGTGTGTGTGTGTGTGGGGGGGGGGGGGGGGTACTGTATCACATTCATTGATTATTAATTACTAAAAATAAAACACTTTTAATCAAAATCTAAAGCTCAACCTTTTCAAAATGGGTTTGTAACTAGGTCAGACGTTAAGATATTTTTTAATTTACTGTTGGGTAAAGTAATCTAAGAATTATTGTGTCAAACTGAAATTATCTTAACTTTTGAAGGAAATAAGACATTGGTTCAATTTCTTGTGAAAATTAATATAAATGAGCATGCCAATTTAGTTTGTTATTGATGGTCAGGCCTCGTATGCTTCGACCGTACCAACAATCTTATTACTTACTTAATTACTTTCGCCTTGGACCCCCTGTGGAGCATAGGCCACAAACAAGACTCTGCTATCCACTCAGGTCCTGCATCTTTCTCTCTAGCTGTCCCCACGTGAGTCCCAGCTCTCTCGCCTCTACATCTCAGCACCTGGTGATCCTGGGCCTTCCTCTTTCCTCTTGCCTTGTGGGTTCCATGACAGTGCTTGCCATATCGTGTTGGTCTGTGGCTTGCGGAGGGTGTGCCCAATCCATCTCCGCTGCCTTTGACAGATGTCCTCAAGCACTGCAGTCTGCGATGTTCTTTGCCATAGCTCCTAGTTGCTGGCGGTCTTTGGCCACTTGATGTACAGGATCTTACGGAGGCAGATGTTGATAAAGGTCTGGATTTTCTTTGTTGTTGTTACTGTTGTCCTCCACATCTCTGTTCCGTAAAGCAGTACCGGCTTCACCAGGGTGTTGGTCTTGATAGAGAAAATTGATGAACGCCAACACCAGATGTCCATCAGTTGCTTAAAAGCTGCTCTTGCCTTGCCTACCCTAATCTTGACATCAGTATTCGTATATCCCTGTGTGTTGATAGTACTTCCGAGGTAAGTGATGCTGAAGACATCCTCTAGCGGCTGCTCTCTCAGATTGACAGGGGCGGTGATTGGTGAGTTTAGCTTTAGGGCCTTACTCTTGCCTCTGTGGATGTTGAGTCCCAGACTTGCCGAGATTCCATTCACTTTATTGGTCTTCTCCTCCATCTATTGATGGGTGGTTGAGAGGAGGGCGAGGTCATCGGCAAAATACAGATCACCCAGCTGCGTCCACAGGGTCCACTGTATGCCATCCTTTCTCTGTCTGGTTTCCTCTCTCTATCCAGTTGATGGACAGTAAGAACAAAAAAGGTGAAAGCTAGCATCCCTGTCACACCACGGTCTTTATCTAAAAAGCATTAGTCAGGAGTCCTCTGTCTAGTTCTTCCTCAGTTTCAGTTTCAGTCTCGCTGTCAAAATGTGATGATCTGACGCAACGTCCATTCCACGTCCTACCTTTACATCTCGGAGGGATATCCTGAATTTCCTCAGAATGCAGATGTGGTCAATCTGGTTCTCTGTTGACATGTCTGGGGAGACCCAAGTGACTTTGTGTTTTCTCTTATGGTG
>JASKDV010115084.1:0-14421 GCA_032466395.1 Aegires albopunctatus | reverse complement strand
TTGACTAGTCGCAGGCTTTTTGATATTTTACAGGTTGTCTGCAGGCTTTTTGACATTTTTCACTTGCATCCATGTTTTAGGCATTTTTTCCCATTTTAAATTAATTGTCTTATTATTCATTGAGATTCGTTGATAAATTGGATCTTATTCTCAACCAGCCGTGTTGTCATATACTATAAAAAATATTATTTCTTTTTATCAATGATGCTATGCTGATCACCTCACGTTTTTCCCATAAGGTAAGGATTGGGTAGGGAATTCTTCAAAGATTAAAACTGGTTTGAAATAACTCAATGTTTTAAATCTAATTTTTATTCCTGCATTCATTTTCTTGTCTATATTTATGCATTTACAGAGGAAGCTGTCCAAGCTTTGGGAAACAAGGTGGCAGAGGAACTTAAACTTCAGGAACCCCAAGAGGGTAAGAGAAAGTTGTACTTCGCTTTATATGGTTGTGAATGAGATTTAGTCTCTTTGATATTTGAAGATATTCTTCACCCTTTGAGTGATTTACCTTTTTCTTTTAGTGCAATAGAGTTGATCTTATCAAATCTTTCAACTCTATATAGTGTTTGTAACAGTGCGAGTGAGCACTTCTGATAGATTCTAAGCCGCATATGAATTATTTATTGCTCATGTTATTATTATTATCATATCACATTATCATCATCGTCATCATTATTATTATTGTTATTAATTTATTTTAGATTTCAAAAATGTTTTTGAATAAGTTATATTATACAGTCTGCCCTCCCTAATCCATAATATACAGTCTGCCCTCCCTAATCCGGATTCCTCCGTTATCTGAACGATTTTCTGGGAACAGATTTTGTTCTTAATATTTTTTGTATGCTAAACCGGAAATTCGACTCCAAATCTGAACCCCCCTTTTTGGGGACAAATCGCTACTTTTACCTCTCTAATCCGAAAATTATCTCCACATCAACAGCAACCGACGAACTGACATGTAACTTAATTGATGTCTGGTTTTCATTTTTCTGGTCATTTCTAAACTGAAACGTACTGTATCGCGTTTCGCACCTTTTGCGACAGGGACACTGACACGTGGTTTCGCACCAGGCTTATCAAGAATCAAGATGGGAACCAGACGAACTGTTCTCACATCTACACGTAGGTGATAACTGATCCCAGACAGGCCTATTATCTTCATATATTCTCGAGCCGTGACATTCACTAGACATGTAGCGGGTGATTGCGTAAACTTGTGAATGACCAGCTGACGTAAGTTGTTGATCACCAATCGAAATGATTCCGACCACTCTCGTTCGATGCGATATTGTAGGTGTACGTTTTCACCAATCATATTGTCTGTTTGATCATTGATAAGTGGGTATGATTACAATTGCTTTTTTTAATTGATCTAAAGCTTGGATATTTAATCGTAGCTCGCAGACCTTCTCACCACTACCTAGACAATAAGGCTAACTTTGTGTCCAAGTCTAAGTCTAACCACGAAAGCGAAGAAGAATAGAGATGCTCCTTCAGGTGAAGCGTGAGTTGGTGGAAAAAAAAGATGATAACCCAAAGATGACAATAGAAGAGCTACAACATTTTGTAAAAGAGAAGTTTGCCCCTGAAATGGGTAGATCAACAATCAGTGGTAAATGTATAACGATAGCTAAGAAAGACCGAGTACAGCAATGGTTACGTTTGCTTTGTTGACTGCTTCTCTCTCCCTCTCTCTCTCTCTGTCTCTCTCTTACGTATAGTATAGTATATTGTAGCCGGTGCAACTTCAAATGCACCCGATTTACATATTTATACGGTCTGAGGCCCTGTCGTATGATTATGCAATAATTCTGTAATCCGAACAAATTGCCAAGATGGAGGTGTTCGGATTAGATAGGGCAAACTGTACATGGTAAGCTCCCGATGCTTTTAACATGCAGAAAATAACAGCAAATGTATAAATAAAGCAGCAACAACAAAAAATAAATATGTTAACCTTCCTTGGACACATATATATATACAAAAACTCCATACAAACCATGATAAGTAAAAGAAAAAAAGAAAAGGATGGTAAATTTAGTGAAATGTTCGGTGGTCCTGATCCTGTCCTGGTTTGCTTTGCAATATTTATTTATTTTTTAAATATTGTTTAAATGCTTTGTGTCATTTAAATTTATCCTCACTCAGCGTTAGCATTGTCTTTTTATTCTCTTCAGATGCAGTTCCTCCAAGGAAAAGGATTGCACAGAATATCCCTAAAACAGGTAAGTGTAAATTTCAATTGTTTGTCAACTTACCAAGTTTATCTAGCCTTGGCCCCCAAAAAAGAAAACTACTGGCATCTTAACAATACTGCATGAAAAATTGATCTGGACGAAGTATACACATACAGTACAAGCCAGTATTTGGAATACCCATCAATTGGAGCAACTGCTTAATTAGAACAAATTTTCTTGGACAGAATTCTTTCTATAAAAGAAAGCAAGAATTTCTGATACTCTGTGACGGTAAATACCAAAAGACAAATTTCCTTTCTGGGATATGAATAAGTGGAATTAAATTTTTTTTTTTTTTTAATTAAAAGAAATTAATAAAAATAAAAATGGAATGCAGGAAAATTGTCACAGTTCGAAATTAAGAAAAAAAATTAAACAGGAGGAGAGTTGGATCGTAAATGTTGTATGCATATTGGCTGTTTTAACTAAATGAAGTGTGAGGTCAATATGCAGGTGTCTAATGCACATTTGGTATGCCATGGTAACACATGTGTAGCAGGCCTATAACATGGACATGCAAATATGCTACTATCACACTTGTCTCATGTCAAAATTTTTGAAAAGGTTTGACCCTGTCAGTGGCCAGGTACTTGTCTTACACGTGACCAAGATGAGTAAAATATACATTAAAGCATTTTTTGAGTACAGTCGAACCTTCTTATTCTGAAACTCTTAAGATTTTGGAAAAAATTTCAGTATAACTGGGATTTCAGTAATACTGATAATGATATATCATGACTGTGAAGAGTATTTTAGTATACTATCATGGCATTTTGGGTGTTAAATGGAACACTTAATTGGAAAGGAACCACTGCATCAGCCATTTTGTAGGAGGACATGGGACTGTGATTTACTGAGTTACTGTTTGTTTGTTGTTTTTAAAAATTTTATTTCTTATTTTCTTTTTTGTATTGTTTTCTTGGTTTTGACTTTTGACCGAGAATTTCTGCCAATTTCACTTCTCAACCAAACGAAATTTATTTCAGTTTAAGCGGGCTACTTTAGATTAATTGGTCTATTTATATAGAAATTTTTTTAATTTTTTTTTTAAACCAGTATTTCAATATTATATCTGATTTCATAATGGGGTTCGACTGTACTCAACATCTGTGAGTCTGTAAGCAAAATTTCAACCACTTAGACCACATCAGTACACTATCATGAATCCCCTAATGGTAAATTGATGATAACCACCAATGATGTACGGCACAAAGAAAATATAAATATTGAATCAATCATAACTTTGATAGATAGTTTAAGTTATATATAGAGTTTTTGCTTAATTGGAACAATTTCCCTACTGTATAAACTTACAATGACCACACAATGAATCACAGACATCTTCATTTTAACAGATTCAATATCTTCTACCTTTCTCTGAGTATGATGGATCAAAACAAAATTTATTTTAAAATTAATTACCGTACTGTGAAAATCTGAGTTTGGAAAATTATTTGTTAGCAGAGGTTGTATGCACGGAGCATGAAAGATTCTTTAAAAAATACTTTTTTTTTATAATTGAGCGGCTGATGAAAAGATAAGATTAGCACATCTTATGAGAATATTTCAATAGAAAATTCTTTCACAAATTAATTGTTTAGTATCTTTGATATTCAGCAATGACATCATTTATTCCATATTATTTTTCTGTAAATTTAAACTTGCCTGTAGATTTTAAAAGGAAATAAAAGGGTGTTAGTATTTTAACCAGAATCCAGAGAATCTCATAAATATTATCAGTGCCCTTTACAGAGATTACCTGGCAGGCTGCCTCATTGCTCAAAATTTAAGAAAAGTGCTTTCTTTAGTATTCTTGGGTTTTAAAAAATATTTTGCATAGGCCTATATTGAAAAACTTAGGGGAAATACTTAAATACCTATGTTTTTGTCATACTTTCCCAGTCCTTACAATGTTGCCAAATGAATCAGGTTTTGACATAAACAGTGGAGATGCAACTGTACAGTGTTTGATAACCACAATTCCACCAAACCTAAAGAAATTGGATCCAGAGCTTCATTGTAAATTCTTTTAACTTATCCTTTTATGTTACTTGCATGGTTTTTATTCATTTTTTACCTCATTAGTTGCATTACATATTGGTTTGAAGAAAAGGCCCTTATGATAAATTGCCTGCATTTTATTTTTGAGCCAGATGATTTTTTTTTTTTTTTTAATATATCAAATCAACCATGTTAATAATTAAGCTTATTGATTAAATTGAAAGAAAATGATGTAGCCGTAAGGGTTTTTGGGTTATTATCAGGGATGGATGAGATAAGTCATCTACACATTTTTCATTTTTTGAGAATCATTTATCTTGACACTTTCACTTTTTGGTCATTTAAAAAAAATCTTAATTGTAATTTACTTAAATTCAGCATACATAGACATGACTGTTTACTAAATTAATGATTATGATTTTCTTTGACTTCAGTGGATGGGAAAATGATGAATGGTCGGCTGGCTGCTATTAGACATGCAAGATGGTTTGAAGAAAATGGCCAGCATTCAAGTGTAAAAGTTTTGATTCGTTTGCTAAGAGATCTGAAAAATCGGTTTGAGGGATTGTCTCCCTTGACTCCCTGGATCATAGACTTGTTGGTAAGGGCTTCAGTTGCCTTATCTTTAGAATGTTTTCTGGTCTTGTCAGACACACAAGACTACACTAAAATATTGCCAAGAGTGGCATGGCATTTAAGACTTAAAGGTAACTTAAAATATGGTGGACTGGGTTTAACAATGAACCAAACAAAAACATATGTTTAGTGCTCCTAGGAAAACCTGTCGGAAGGCGCAATTCACTGTTTTGAGATAGAGCTTTAATCAGTCATACATGAAAATTTAGAAAACATCGCAATTGCTTTTGTTAAATTTTTATCTTTCTTCTGTATGAATATCATATTTTAAATAACCCGCATAAATGCTTTATTTAAATGTTTAAAACACCTCATCTCAGGGTGATAGACAGTAAAGGTCGGCTTGAAATAGCCATTGTCTCAGTTTCTAATTTTTCATACCTATCATCTTGATAAAGCCATAACTCAAAAACCATTACAGATATTGGCTTCAAGTGAAAATCAGAATGTTCAGAAAAGATAGCTCTTTAAAATGAAATAAGAAAAAACAGTACTTTGGATTGGTCTAAATTTGGATTTTACTGGAACACTACATACACATGTTTATAAATAGGCTCTAAATCAAAATCTAGAACTTTAGATAACTAGATTAAGATAATGTTTTGGTTTTATATACAGGAATTTATCCTTTTCCTTTATTGATTTATATTTTGGGTTCTATTCCTACCAGTCTCATTTTGCTGTGGTGAACAATCCATCAAGGCAACCACTTCCCATCAATCAAGCGTTCAGGTAAGGCTTTTATTTATTTATTTTGTATTTGATGGAGGGGTTTTGGGATGGGTATGGGGAGAGAGAGAGAGAGCTTTCGCTTGCTAGTTTCTGCTTTTCACACTTGTACGTGAACAACTACTTTGTATGGAACAGGGCACCCTTCTTCGAAAAGCGCGGCAAAGGAAGTATGAGGTGAAAGTAAACATTTTCGGAATGCAGTTCTAGAGGCGAAATTTTGAATCAACAGATACAGCTTGGCGCATGGACAGTGCACAAATTTCAAACATACCACTAATTGGACTCTGGACATATTTCTAATCGTAATTGAATCTGATTTTATGAAACCAATAAAGCCTTAAATTAAAGTCCGGCACTAAAGAACATTCTCTAATGCATGAATGCCAAATATGGTGTCTCTACGTGTTCTGTATTATCTCAAAAGTGTCAGCGTAATTTGGGCCTTATTTTTGTTATATTATTATTATCATCATCATTATATTTCTTTTCATTTTGATCTACATATAGATCTTCCATAATACATCAACAATGTAAAAGATGTTCTAGAACAGGGGTTCTCAATAGGGTATGAAATTATCTTTAGAGGGGCACAAAAACTTGGCTTTGGCAATTGTAACAAAAAGAATAAATGAGTAAATTCCATGTTTACCTATATGTAGGGGTTGGGAGAATATATTGTCTGTTTACTAGTGATGCGAGGCCTCCCCTGTTCTAAAGTATAAAGATAAGCCACTGTTGGGTTATTATAGCAAGGTAAGTACAGTATCGTGAAACAACGATAATAATTCCCAAAAATAATGGACAAAACAGTTTAAGTGTAACGTTTCGGGTATAACACTTTGTCAGACAATGAACCACAAGACGTAATAAACAAATATTACAAAATCTACATTGTTGCGTGCATTATTATTATTATAATTATTATTATTATTATTATCATTATCATTATCATTATTTATCCCAGCCTTTTCCTTCCCTTCCAATTCTCATACTCCGTTTCCATCTTATTTTACACCTAACCACCAACTCTCCTCGAACCACAATATTAATGACCAGTGGCATCTTGCCTAGCTATCAGCTTGCTGGGTGGTCGAATGCTATGGTGACCATCTTTACTACTTATATGACCAGCGGACGAACTCTCAGGGAACTCCCAAGGCATCTCCTTTCACACACCCTCCACCCCTCCTCTCCTCCCAGTTTCTCATCCTTGCCACCCATCTTTCTTCCTTCCTCTCCTCTTTCTTTTTCACTCTTCATCCGAGTCAGAGCAAAATTAGTTTTTAGGTGGTGAAAGTGAAAGCATAATATTTGTTTTAAATCACAAATATTGTTTCTCCGCTGGAATCACCTAAGCTAAGTCTTTTTCAGTTTAAAATTTATTTATTTTTCTCTTCATTTCTTAGCTTCATTTTTTTTTTTTTTTTTTTTCCATTGCCTTCGGGTCTTCATATCTAACTTTTCTGTCTCTCCCCCTTCCCTTTCACATGTAGATGTTGTAATATTTGTTTATTACGTTTTGTGTTTCATTGTCTGACAAAGGGTTATACCTGAAACGTTACTCTTAAAAACTGTCTTGTCAATTATTGTTGGGAATCATTATCTTTTGTTTCACGAAACTGTACTTTATTTTACCTTGCTGTTCTAGAGTAGTGTCTTGCTCTAGATATTGTGCATTGTACTGTTTTCTTCATTAATCAAGTGTACTCAGTGACTAAAATACCCCAGTTACACTTCTCATTAATAGTTTATATATTAATTATATTATGATAGATTAATATAAATTATGTATATTAATATTGAGATATTATCTACCCAAGAGCTAGTTACCATTTGACATGCATTATTTGTAGGTCTCCAAGAATATGGGATGGACCAATCAGAGGGCTGAAAATATTAATTGGGACAGTACAATATTTGTTATTCACCTGCTTATTAAATAACATAATTTATTAACATTGTTATTATCATTGTTCTTGTTGTTTATCAGACGAGCACTACAGATGTTAGCAGCTGGATTCTTCTTGCCAGGTTCAGTTGGAATTACTGACCCATGTGAACAGGGAACTAACAGGGTTCATACTGTCATGACACTAGAACAACAGGTAAACAAACTATTACTAAGGTTTGATTCTCAAGAAGGCATCAAGGCCTAGCAGCTAACATATTTCAAACATGGAATAACACCTGCAGCATTAATTTACTGATGCAAAGCGGTTGGCTTTGAATCCCACTTCGCGTACAAATTGTTTGATGGCCTTAGATCATAAACTCACTCGGCCCAGATCCCAAACGGTATCGAGTTGGCGAATCCTACGTTGAATCCTGGTCCCAATCATAGTTGAGATCGAAATTAAAGAATGTTTAATTGTACCAGCAGTATCCGGCAGTTCACAAACTGGTTAGTTTTGTTAGCTACTCAGCTTGCCATAGATATCCGTAAATTGCTGATTAGTCATAAATTTAGTTATAATTAATGGCTGACGGGAGAATCCATTTTCCAAAATGGCTGCACCAGACAAAAAATTTACTCAAGACAGTGACATTGAGCCTAATACATTTGAATCAGATGACGAAGATCACTTGTATTTGATTTTCTATGTTTACTATTATTATAAAGTTTTTTTTATTGTGAACATTGTACATTTTGAGCTGAACAGTAGATCTAGATCTAGTAGCCCTAACCAGTTGACAAAGCCTGACTGCCTGTGGCCAATGGTCAGACGAGACTCGTTGGAGATTTAGATCTAGATATCTAGATCTAAATATTCACAACTGTAACTACTTCCAAGACTTCCACACCAAAAAGGATTAGATCTACCTTTAGTTTTGCAGTTTTTGTGAGTGCCCCCTATGTAAATATATGGGTTTTTATCCCATTGATTATTGATGATTTTTTTTTTTTTTTAACTTCTTTCACATTTTGGGACAATGAGATCTAGTAATTAGGTCTATTTCATCTATCTCTTCATTTTCAACACAAAAATGCTTGCAAGCAAATGTCAAACATAATAAATGTATGTAACAAACACAAAAAGGTGAAAATTCTAATTTGGTTATTTAGAAAGATCTAATTATGTTGAATTAGTGTAGCAATTTTGAGCTAGCTATCATTAATACTTTATTTTTCATGAATTTTTTTAATCTCTTAAAAATGGCTTGGATGTGGGGGACAGTCCAAGGAAAATGACCAGGGCTGAGTGAGTTAACAATGTATTATTCTTATGAAATATATTTTGTCCCATTCAACTCTCTTGACTAAGAATTTGTACCTGACCATCAGGACAGGTTTTTACTATCCAAAAAATGTATTCCATTGCAACAGGCTGCAAGTCTTGTCAAATGCTTATCTGTATTTATATCCTCGGAATAAACTAATCATTGTAAAATGCCTTGTGCATGTTGTTGATATGAGGGCTATATAATAGAAGACTTATACTTTACTTTACTTTTGCTCAATTTGTTTCAATTTTTTGTAAATCCTGAGTTGATTTTAAAGTTGTTATTGTTTATAATGTATTGTTTGCATTGACTCTACAAGAAACCATTGTTTCTTTTAGGGTTGTTTTTTTTTCAAGAAGGAAATATAATAATATTTGTAAAGCTTAAAAGATATAAGGTGCACAAGGGCAAGGAACTTAAGATCGCTACAACCTCATAATGTCAAAATATTTAATAATTTATTTTGCGACCTTTTCTCTTCACTAGGACCAAGTGTGTTTCACAACTCAAACCTTGTTAAGGGTTCTCAGTCATGGAGGCTACAAGCAAATTCTGGGCATGGAAGGCAATGCTAGTAAGCTGAAACTTTTCTAGTTTTTTATATGATTACTCCCTGGAAGAATTTGCATAGCAGACCACGTCAGATTTTTCAATATTTTTGACTTACCTGAAACAAAAACTGTGATTTATTTGATTCTTGATTATTAGCAGCAATGGAAACCTATAATTGACCATTTTTTCTTAAATAGAAGTTAATTCTTTTATCCTAGTCCTTCCCCGATGAGCAATATCGCACTGTTCAGTGATTACAGCAGAAAAACAGCCTGAATATCACTCCATCTAGATCAGTGGTTCTTAACCTTTTTTGAGGTACCGAACTTTCCAGTTTCATATGCGCATTCACCGAACCCTTCGGGCGTGTCATCGCAAATTTACACAATGAATCAGGTGTGTCTTGACCTCCGCAGCAGAGGCACCACCGAACCCTTGAGACCAACTAACCGAACCCAGTTTTGGAACCACTGATCTAGATTTAGGCTCTCATCTAAGTTGACTATTTTATTTATCACGACTTTACAAATTAACGTTAGAAGAAGGCTCAGGCTAAAATTTTGCAAAAACTCACACACAAAGAAGATTATCCTACTGTTTTACAAGAAATAGCTTATCAAATGTGAATGTATACTTTCACATAGAGCAAGTCAAACCATAGTTTCATATTTTAGAATTTTTTGCGGTGATTAAGATATCAGATCGTATCAAACAGTCTGTTACGGCATATCTTGTTGCCCAGATTCGTCATAGTTATGGAATTTTTTGTAGCCTAGATAGATTGAGTTACAGATCTAAAGTAGTTATACTGCTGATTTCTCTTGTTTCATTTTCCACAAGATTTCCACAAGGTTTTCGGGCTGTTTATTTGTTCCGTGAGCGAAATTCCCTCTTTAGTAGTCACGGTTCGCCCGTTTTGAAGAGGAGCTTTAATTCCACCATTGATTGTCCAGGCCTCTTTCACTTCTGTTTTTGTTTTGACTTCCTTTAATAGTTTTAGGATTTCGAAGCACAGGTCCTCCCTTATCAATGTCAGCTATCCTTTCAATTTACGAAAGGCTTTTAAAACCTTTAAACTTAACAATAACAGGCTGTGTGTGTATTTGTTGTTGGGCCCTGCCAATACGGTGTGCCACTTCCACATCTTCTGTTGTGATCTTTACATTCAACTTAGACCTGAATATATCACAAATTTTATTTGACACATCTTCATCTGTCTCTCTCTCGTCCTTTGTCACCCCAAAAATCCTGACAGAATTTTGCCTACGGTACTGTACTGCTCATTATCTATTGTTCTCCAATATACATTGTACTACATTGTAAAGATCCTTGAGCCTCATGTTGTCTTCCTTTAGGTGCTCGTTTTCCTTTACTAATTTTTCTTGTTTTTTTTTTTAATATTTGCTTTTTCGACCTGTCGGTTGAAGCACCTTCCTAAAACTTTGTTTAGTTTACCTCTAACGTCCATTGCGTCTGTCATTTTTTAAATGATTATTTTCTCCATGTTATCAAAAGCAGTTTGAAAATCACTCTCTATCATGCAATCTGTAATTTTTCTTTGTTTTCTAGCATTTGTGCTATTGTCATTTTTTGCTACATGCTTCCTGATGTGGGTTACCTGGTGAAGGTGTAGTTATGTCTTTGTGGTTGCCTCCCGCGATTTTATATCAGGGCCGGTTGTGCACAAAACTTGATGAATTCAAATCACAATGATAGAATGCAAACTTCCACCACCACCATTCTCCTCTGTTGAAATATACTTAGAACAACATAACTAATATAATATCCAATTGACAAATAGTATAAAAAATAAAAAGAATTTCTAGAGCGAGACTGAGAAGTCGACCTCACTTTGTCGACCATGAAACCAGAAGCCTTCCACAAGATTGTTTGCCTTTCATTATAATTTAGAATTGTTTAATGCTTGTAGCTGCAGAACCTTATATTTCTTTTTCTTTTTGTGATTTCTACATATTGTGGTTTCTTTCTGTCGATTATCAACTCAGGTATAGCAACAGAGATGAGTGTTTGGGAAGGCGTTGTTGTCACACCATCAGACAAGGCGTATGAGAAACCCCCTGAAAAGAAAGAGGAGCAGGAAGAGGAAATGGAAGAAGATGATGCAGATGCTAGTTAATCAATTCCAACCACTCAAGAGCTGTAACTTGCATTTTTTTATATGATCTGCTGCATCATTTTGCCAACCTGCTGACCAACTCACTCAGCTTTGTTAGAATTATGATTTCTATTTGAGGTTTTCTTGTGAGGCAAGGGGAAGGGGAGGTGTTGTTTGTTTTACTTTTAAATTCACTGGTTAGTGTTAAATATCATTGTACGTGGAGTATTATTATTATGGACATTATTTGTTTGTTGGTAGTGAAAGGGGTATTCGATTATTTTTTTCCAGCTTTTAAAAAAAGGTCTTGGTTTGTATATTTGCATGACAGTATTGTCAGTTGCGGTTAATTTTGTAATTAAATTAATGTTTGTGTCTTTGCTATTTATGTTCTATATTTTCTAAACAAATAAAAAAATAAAAAATAAAAAACCAAGAAAACAAAACAAAACAAACAAACGAGCAAACAAAAAAAGCAAATCCAATTTAGTCCATTATGAGACATCATCTTCAATTGTCAACAAGTCGATACTGATATATGTGAACTTCTAGTTCTTAAGGTTTTAACTCCACTTTGGTACAATTCATATCTGTTTTTTCATTAGGGCTTCAATATAATAATGCCAGTGACTTTGCAGTTTTTCACCTTCTTGTTTTGGAATTTATATTATTGGGTTTGATTTTCCTGATCTAGGATGGCAGGCTGGTTTTGGGGGTGAAGTACAAATATGATTATATTATCTTAAGATATATACATTCTAACTAGTAGTACTGGCACATCAAGGTTTTCATTTGAGGGCCTGATTTTTAAATCAACTGGCAGATCTTATTATGCATATAAGTCAACCATGATTAAGCCTTGAACTAAAGAAGCAATCTTTTGAGATGCTGAGAGAAATTGGTTTGTAATACCTTTATCAAGTGAATATGGCAAATGTTTAAAAAGTAGTAAATATGCTTCTTATATTAAGATACGATCATCAGATTTTATAAAGCTTGAGCTAAATTTTAAATTGATGTTCATCCTTGCATTTAGAGATGAAGTTAAAGATCAAAGCTATACATTGAAGTAACTTATGTATGACTACATAAAAAATGTTCTTATTATTCTCAACCTCAGTTTTGATTTGAGATTCTTTGGGTTGCTAGGATCTGTTCCATTGAAAATCTTTAGCACATATTTTTCATTTATTGCAGGGTTCACTCAGGTCCTTACATTGTATCAAAACAAAATTAAGGCCTTTAAAAAGTCTTAAATTTGACAATCTTAGCCTAAAAGCATGGGGAAGACATTATGCCGTGAAGCATGAGATACCTCGTTTTAGATTATGTCATTTCATGAGTCAACTTTAAAATTTAAGGCGGGAATGCAAAAGTAACATAGTACGATTAAGCTTCCATAACTTGTACTTAATATCTGCAAGGACTAAAACTCAAGTGAAAAATGAAAATCATAACAGTCTGGCTTTAGACAAAGGCCCAAATTTCTCACTTTAACCTTGGTCCTTAAACAGGTCCTTAAAAAGTCCTTAATTTTCATTTTCAAATATTTGTGATAACCGTGTTATCAGAAGTATTCATTAAAAACCTTTTATTAAGCAATGTTGCATCAGATTGCTTTGTATATTTCAAATTTTATTTTTATAATGTCTGCATGTTTCTCATAATTATCTCATGTCATTGCACAAATCTCTTATGGTTTTGTTAGATCCTTTAATTCTGCCAAAAAGTAGAGCTTGAGTATATTTAGAATGTTCACTGTTGCATATATGTATGTTGTAAAATAGTAATAGTTTTGCTTTCCCTGAGAAAGGTATGAATTACTTGACACAGATCAATGGGTACCAGATCATTAAAAGTGTCACTGATGCAGTCAACACCCTACAAAAGACATCTTATTGTAGTCTATCGTTGTTAGTAATTTTTATCATAATATATTTTTGACTTAATTCAAAAATGATGAGACAGTAAATAGAAGCATTTGTTGCTGTATAAAGGTGACTTCCTTCTTCGTAATATATATATTATATAGACAGTCGATTTTTATCTCCAGTGAATGTATTGGTCAGGTTTGTAAAAGAATATGAATCTATTAGTATTAGGATTTCATTTAATTGCCTAGCTTTGAAAATATTTTGTAAAAATGCTTCAAAAAAGGATATCTCCATATAGATCCTTAGAATTTGTTCCTCATTTATTTTTTTCTTCAGTCATTATCACCTACATTGATATTGTCAAAGATGTTACTGGTTTGCATTTTGTAAATTCAAGTTTTTTTATTGTTTTATATGGCAATCTTCACATATTATACATTTTTCTTTATGACTATGACACTACACAAACATTATCATTGTGCATAAATAATTGTTCATCATAACACATATGATATTATTGATATGGCTGATGTTATTTGTACATATTTATTGAAAAGGTATGGAAAATAAAAAAAATCTGTAACCTTTTAAAAACAGAGATGATAGTTTTTTTTCTTGTTCTTACATTTCACATTCTCCTCATTTTATATTACATTTTAAAAAAAATATTATTATAGTGTATTCAAGAGTAATCCATATCTGAATCTGATATTCAACAAAAGATTAGAAATTGTAAAATGATAAAGATCACCTAATACATAATACTATTAATACATGTATAACTTGAGTTTTTTTTTTTTTTATCCTCTTTTTTCATTTTTGTTTATCAAATAGATCTATACTGTACTTATTTTTTTTATTTAAAAGACTTAGCCCTCGAAACATCAAGTAGAATGACATTCAAAAACAAGCAGAATTTTAACCCGTCTACAGACCTGTCTGGTTAAATTGAAATTATTCCCCCCCCCCCCCCCCCCCTCCCCAAAAAAAAAAATGCTGCTCTATCTATCATTCTTTCTATCTCTCTCTCTCAGAGTGAGAG
>JASKDV010114974.1:0-14421 GCA_032466395.1 Aegires albopunctatus | reverse complement strand
AATTTCGAAGCATTTTTAATTATTCTATTTAATTTAGTTTTGTCTTCTTTTAGGCAATTTCCTCCCCAGCAGGTGATGCAGAAAGATAAAATACTTTCTATAACTGATCTATAAAAAAAGGTAATTAACGATTTATCTATTTTGAATTTTGAACTGACCTAATTTCCTAACAAACTAAAGACGCTTGTTTAGAGATAGACAAAGAGTTAAAAATGAAATTTGAAAATATAAAATACCACCGTATAAAGATAGACATAGATCTAGTTAAAATGGTAGGTTTTGAGTTTCTTCTTAAAATCATCAAGAGACATACACCCCCTTAGATCCATGGGCAGGTAGTTCCAAACAGTGGGCCCAAAATAAGAAAAAGATCGGTTGCCTGCTCGAGTTCGTATGTTAGGGATATGCAGTTTAGTTTTATCGTTTGAGGATCTTAAAAAGCGAGCAGTAGTGTGAATTTTGAATAATTCAGAAATATGAATTGGGATTTGTAAATAAAGGTACTTATTTTGAAAGAAATTCGTTTTTCTATAGGAAGCTAAATGGAGTTCTTTTAACATTGGAGAAGCCCTATCAAATTTTCGTTTATTAAGTACAAGTCGGGCAGCACTGCTCTGAACGACCTGAAGGCGTTGGATGTATTGTTTGTTAATGCCACATGATATTGAATTGCAGTAATCTAGTCCTGAGAAAATAAGAGAGGAAACGAGTTTGTGGCAAGCATCTCTTGAAATATAGCGTCGGATATTGCTATAATCTTTTTTATTTCAAAATTTATCATTTTAATAATGTTGTTAACTGACAGTCAAAATAGACTCCCAAATTCTTTACTTTACTTTTTGCATTGATTTTAACAGACCCAATTTCGACCTAAACGTTTGTATTTAGCTTTAAGTTGTTTTTGCTAGCAATTTTCAAACATTCCGTTTTGTCGTCATTTAGCTTTAGCTTATTAGCTTCCATCCATAATTTGAAGTCTTTGACACATGATTCCATACGTTCTACTATTTCTTTCATGTTTCGTGTTTTGCTGACGCTGTACATTTGGGTATCGTTGGCATATAAGTGGTATGATAGCCCATGCCGTTCTATCAGGAAACCCAGAGGATATGTGTATATTAAACATAAAACAGGTCCAAGAACAGAACCATGAGGGACCCCCCATAATAATGGTGTTTCATTGGATGTTATCCCTCCAACAAGAACACTCTGTTTTCTATTTGTTATGTACGATATAAACCAGTTCAGGGCTGTGTCATCAATACCAAAAGTATCTTGTAGTCTTTGAATTAAAATGTTGTGGTCAATGGTATCGAAAGCTGCCGAAAGGTCAAGAAGGGTAAATAAAGAGACAAAGCCATAATCATTTAATTCCAACAGATTGTTCGATACCCGAAGAAGAGCAGTTTCAGTAATATGATTTGCTTTGTAGGCTGATTGAAGGCGTTGCCACAAGGCATTATCCTTCAAATGGCGAGAAAGCCGTTTAAGAATTTATTTTTTTTTCTCAAAAATTTTAGAGAGGAAAGAAAAAATTAAGACAGGCCTAATATCGTTACGATTTTCCGGATCCAAGTTTTGTTTTTTAATTAGTGGTTTTACAAAGAACCTACACAAGCCCTGAACTAAGGGAATCGTTTATGATAATTGTGATAAACGGTAGCAGAATATCAAGGCAGTCTTTCAGGAGTTCTATTTGGGATGGGATCGAGCTCACAGCTTTTTGATTTCGATGACATGATAATTTCATGTATCTCATTTTCAGTAGTTTTTTCAAAATCAAGCAGATTTTCTTTTCCAAAAAAATGATTGAAAATAGGCCGTCTCTAAACCCTGGTCAAGATCTTCCCTATTTTATTGTTGAAGAAAGAAGAGAAACGTTCGGGAAGACCGTTTGGTTCAATTTTTGTTGGTAGCATATGACGTTTACCATCTCCCAGGAGATCAGAACACAACCTGAAAAACTGCCTCGAATCATTAGTCTCACATAATTTTTGGTTATAATAATCCTGTTTAGCTTTAAAAATGGCCATTTTTAAATGTCTTTTAGAGTCTAAACCTTTCTGTTTATGGGCGTCTGATTTTGATATTATCCATCCATGTTCTGCTCTTCTCTTTCGTTTTTTAGCGTCCTAAATGTCATCGTTGAACCATGGAGATGTTTTCCTAACTGTTATTTTTCTCTCTCTTAAAGGCGCATGGTTATCTATACCGCTGAATAGCATCAAACACTGATTTAGCGTTCACTTCTTTCAGAGCACATAGTTCTGATGTTAGGTTATGTTTAAGATCAACAATGTAAACATACTTTTAGATCTCTGGTACGCAC
This sequence comes from Aegires albopunctatus, assembly GCA_032466395.1. NCBI lineage: Eukaryota > Metazoa > Mollusca > Gastropoda > Nudibranchia > Aegiretidae > Aegires > Aegires albopunctatus. The sequence goes on along the minus strand of JASKDV010114974.1, from coordinate 12,092 downwards.
AACAGACTTTACATGGGAAGGTTTCTTCATTCTAAGTTCCATGAAAACAGTAGAGTGATCAGAAATCATATTATCAATCACATTTATCTCGTTCATTATGTCCGATGACTTATCCACAAGCACCCAGTCCAGTGTATGTCCTAGACGATGGGTTGGTGTTGAGATAATTATTTTGATCTATGTTTGATATATCATTATCTCACATCGGAGGAAGGGTCATTAGAGTGGAAGTAGAAATTAAAGTCCCCGAGGATTATCGAGCGACACGTTAAATGACGAAAGTAGATATTGAAATTCTTTGATGAAAGTACCGTTTGGCAACTGGTTTACTTTTGAGTAAGGTGGGCGGTAATTTAAAACAAGATGTATTGCTTTGCAACCAAAATCTACGGAATGTTCTAAAACTTCAAATGACGTGTGATCATACGTTGGTTGCATGTTGGATGTTAACTTTTAATCAAGATAAGACCTGGGTATGACACCTATTCCACCACCACGACATCCATGACGAGGAAGCGACCTAAAAGAGTAGTTTGGTGGTGTAAGACTCGCTATTATTGCCTCGTCACTTTGTGGGGCTAGCCACGTTTCCGATAGAAACAGCATGTCAATGTTATTGTTATCAATGAGTTCGGTGATGTCAATCTTGTTTCTACAGGACTGCGCATGTAGCAAAGCTATTTTAATGTCACATTCAGTGTTGGTGATTAATGTGGTATTGAATGCTTTACTTTCGACGTTAACACAGTTGTTCTGTGTAGTCTCATTGCTTTGATTCTTGGTCTCAATGAATGTCAAATTATTTACATTCTCATTTTGAAGAAATAAGTTATTTCATTGTCACTAGTTTTTCGTTCATGACTTGTTTTTTTGTTAGGGAATTGTGGCAACTGTCAAAAATGGCTTAGGGGCATCATCGTGACAACAATTTGAGTAGACTCTATAATATTACATATGAATTTCATTTAGAGTTGATAGTCCTTTTGGGTTAAATCCTCATTAATATATGGATTAGTGGTTCCTTCTAATTCCATTATTGGCAGATCTGTATTAGAGTAATATTTTAAAGGCCTAGAGTCTGTTTCCAGATATGCCATTATAGCGTGAGGGTTAAGAGAAGTATTTTGAAACAAACATTCATCCATTATTCTGATATCATTCATCACCCCTTTACTAGAATAAATTGTTGAAATTTTAACTCATTGGAGTTCTGTTTAGGATACGAGCGTAGCTATTCATTATGTCGGATAAGTTTGATGGCGCACTATAGTCGCTGCAGCCTCATAACCAGCTCTCGACGACAGTGGATAGGACATGCCATAAGGAAAGCATCAAGCAGCACCACCAGGCAAGCATTGCATTGGAACCCTCAGGATGCCCGGGAAAGGGGTAGGCCAAAGAAAACATCGAGAAGATGTGTGGAAAGAGACAGAGAAAGAACTGGTCTGAACTAGCAAAGATGTCCCGGGACATAGTGAGATGGAAATCCCTTGTCTGTAGCCTATATCCTGAGAGGTGTGACGGGAAATGATGATGACTCATGGTGATGCCGTGTCTGTTAAATTGCCACCATTTTTGGACATTGAGCCCCACAGCCTGGTTCGTTCAACGCTTCGACGTAGTATTTTCATGTGGCTTTTATGTTTGATAATGCAACTGCTAACCGTGCATAGCCTTTCATCGCTGCACCGTCCACAAACGACAATTACGATTTGTCGGACAAAAAATGTGCGGCCGCTCTTTTCAACCACCGCGGTCTATGGAATATGGAACCGTCAGAGCTATTGGACAGCATTTTCGTACTTATTGGCCAGCATAAACCATGCCTCCTTTTTCGTCGCCTGTTCATGCAACAACTGTCCGACTACGTTGGAACCCCATTTGCCAGTTCTGTCATTGTTAACTATCGGGAGCAGCGAGCACTTGAAGCAGACAAATACTTCGTCCCAAACACCGTTCAACAAAAAAAAGTCCATAGGGTGTTAAATTCGTCGTCGATATGGTGAAAAGACAACGAATAGAAGTGTGTGTCACCGAGTCAATACCAGAACAAATGTTTCGATCCCGGGAAACTATTGTTGACCAGCAAGAAACAAAACTCATCGTTTCTGATGATATTACTGGGTGGCGATTTTTGATAGATACGGGTGGGCGCTCAGGTATTATTCGTTTCTACGTCGATAGCTGGACTAAATTAATGGTACATAAGGTCCCCCATTACAAGCAGCCAACGGTTCTTCCATTGAAACATACGGTGCACGCAATACATAATCATCTAACTCCCCATGGAGCATTGGGCGCCACCGAGTCTCCTCCAGTCATCACGGTCCTGAGCCAGTCAGCCGAGTTTATTCCGGGTCTTTTTCATCAAGCTTATCTCCTCCACATTTCTCCTTCCTAGCGGAGCTCATCTGAGCGCTGTGAGTGGACGTCGGGATTTGTTCATCCCAAGAACGTGGTCTAACCATTCCCTTCACTTCTAGTACAATATTATTACTTTTGTGCGCCTGCTAATATCTTCGTTGGTGATATGTTGATCCTAGTGACATTTGAGGATTCAACGGAGACATCTTCCTTCAAAACCTCCAAGCCGGATTTCAATAATCTTGTTGGTCCGCCATGTAAGAGGACCGAGCGAACATATTTGACTTGTAGAGCCTCAGAATGGTGCTGTTATGAAAAATTGGTGACTTCCAAGAGATGGCTTAGATGTAGCTGCCAAGGTACTTGAAGTGACTCACTTCCTCTAGTCCTAATCCTGCACCTTTATCTTCTTGTTGATGCAAGCATTGCACCACTTAAAATAGACATTACCAAGCATGGTTCGTCATTCCCAAAGTCAATAATCCACCTCAAAGAGCAGATTATTTAAAGGCAACACAACCTTTCAGTCGATATTCGGCGCCAATACTTGGTTGATTCCGACACCTTCGCCACCACACCATTCTTACATTGAAATCTAACACAAGTGCTACCCCAGCAGCAACAAGTTTCGCAAAGTCCTTGAATCGTTTCCAGTAATATTACAACTTACGTTGTGAAACATGAATCATGGCATTCTTTATCACATCCCAACAACGGGTTTCTTCGTCAAGAGCTCGTCGCTTATCCCCGAAGACGTTGGTCATTGGAAAGAAGGAATTTATGGAAATAAAGAGACTTCGAATCATAAAGAAATACAGTAGCCCATGGGCATCTCCCTTACACATGGTCTCGAAAACAATAAATAGCACCTGGAGACCGTGTGGGGATTATCGTCGTCTAAACAACGTCGCAACACCACGTATACAAGACTTCTTCTCAGCTTTTCTGACAGATAATACCATTTTCTCTAAGATTGTCCCTGTACGTAGCTATAAACAAATAACAAATGGCACCTGAAGACGGCTATGAATTACAATGTATATGAATTCGTACGCATGCCGCAAACACAGTCTTGATGGACACAGTTAAGTCCTGCAAGGCGTCAAGTGTGTATGTGTCTATCTAGACCATATGTTAATTCTCTAATTGACTTAGAGAAACAGAACATTGAAGATCTACACCTCGTGTGTCTACAATTACACGAGTCGGGTATGATTGTTTGAACTGAAAAATGTTTCCTCGGTGTCAGCTCAATTGAGTTCTGGAATTCATTTTGAATGCAATCAAAGATTTCCCCCTACCACAAACAGGGAGTAATTTGCAAGGCTTTTTAGGTATGATAACCTTATACCATCGATTTATTCAAAATTCTGCTCACATTTATGATGCGCTGAAATCTCAGTCAAATCAATAGCTACAAAGGACAATAACTTTCACTCAAAACTGCATTAACCAACGCAGTGATCTTAAAACATTCACGCAGAGATGTGCTCATTTATGTCTATCGATGGTTCGCATGATGCAGCGGGAGCTGTCTTTGAATAATAATTTATTATTGGAATATGGCAGCTACTTGATTTCTTTAGCAGACAGTTGCTTCAACCCGAGATGAAATACAGCACATTCGTGAATTATTTGAGCTCTACCTAGCTGTTCGCCATATCAATTTCAGTTCATACATACCACAAGCCATTAACTGGAGCTATGTCCAAAACCTCGGATCCGTGGAACATCAGATAACAACGTCACTAGCGTTTGCTTTTAATTTACAACAGTCATAAGACATATTTCAGGCAAATGAAATGTTGATGCGGATTGCCTTTCCATAACTATATTGAATACGATCACCGCTTCGCAGACTTTGAACAATATCACTCTTGGTGTGGATTATCAAGCTATGATTCTTGCTCAAAAGGAACTCTCAGAGACCCGTGCTACGACAACCAACACTAATGTCATTCTAGATACATTATTGATATAAACGTTTTAAAAAAGCAAAATTAATACAGATTCAAATCATATCACAGTGCAATCTCTGATCATACCTGTACAATAAATGTTTTGTTTTTGAAGCCGGGAGTCAAGCCGATACTCTCCATGTACATATAGTCCATTATAAAATTCTTTAAAGCACAGTACATGCCTTTCCCGGTGGCGGTCTTTCGTCCGTAGATCCCTCCCTAAATACAAAATAAACAGCAGCAACAAGAATGGAAAGTGAGGTTAAGATTAAAAGTGCACTTATATAGCATTAACCGCCAAGGGACTTAAGCCTCTAAGCGCTATAGAATGTTTATATATATATAATAGAAATTATAACATAAAATACACAGAGTGCTTAACACAAAATAAATTATTTGTGAAGCATTATCAAATATATAATTATACTTAAATTGATATGGTTAAGATAGCTACTTCGAAGTTTCATGTGGGCATCTGCACATTCATCAGGTGACGTTACTCAATTGATGTCTCTTACGATGTCGGCAACTAGCAAAAATTTCTCTCCTATAGTTCAATGATGGTTCACTTTGGTTTAGTTGAAAATTCTCCTCGGTGTAAAGAGCGCAAAACTTGCAAGGTTTAAGTTGTTTTATAATTTCCTATTTCAACTTATAATATAGTTCACATTACTATTTGGTTTTCTGTACGGCTTATATGTATTGTTCCTCAAGTCAAGTGTTACATCGAGGAAGTCAGAAACTTTTTTATTTGCCTGTATGGTTATCATTTTTTAAGTAGTTAGCTTTGAAGATTTTGCAGATTTTTTGTTTTATGCTTTCTACCTGCTTTGGTGGCATTTTACAAGTTGCAAGGTCGTCGTCTCTATACAGTCCTACATTTATGTCAAGGGGTTTTAATTGTGAGAGAAGGTACAATCCCACCAGCTGAGATGTATCTACCCCATAGTAGTTTCCCCATAGTGACGTCGAAGTCAGATGTTTTTTTTACACCACGGTGTGTTGTTGTTGTATAGCGTAGTCGTCTTCTTATGTTTTAAAATGTGTTTCTCTTCATTAGTATTATGAGAATGTTTAGAGGCAAAGTCTGTTGTTCATATCATTTCTGTTATTTGGTGGGTTTTCTTGTTCACAATTATTTCCTTATTCAGTTGCTGATTATATCCACTGTTCTTTAGAGTGTTTTGGTATATTGGTATTATTTTCTGAATGTTGATTCGTCACATGAGTTTACTGACAGTCTCTTTCTGATGTTTTTGGGTAGGTTTTCTGTTATACTGCTAGGGTGGTTGCTGTATTCATTGATGAACAGTGGTGCATTGTTTGGCTTCATCTAAGGACAGTATGAATTTTTACTGAGGTCTAAAGTGATGTCAAGGAAATCAATGATTTTTTTTTTTTGTTGTTGTTTGCCTGGATTGTTTTTTGGAGATTGTTGTTCTTGAAGATTTCACAGATTTTCTTTTTTATTTTCTCTGAGTTTTAAGGGTTTCTTTGCACAAAGCCAGTCCATCATCTCGGTATAATTCAATGCTGACATTAATGTTTTTTTAGTTGGGACAGAAGGTAACTAATTCGCGTTTCTGCACTGTCGTAGCTACCCATTGTTACATCAAAATTGCTGACTTTTTTTATCCATGCTGTTTCTTTTTTGTATAGCATTGAGAATTTAGTATGCATGATGATTTGTTTCTCGTTTTCACTTATTGGATTGTATTTTTCTGCAAATGATATGGGATTTTGTAACAGTTCTTCATTAATAGAAGGGTAGAAGTTGCAGATGTCAAATGTTATTATATTGCATTCCTTTTTATTTGTTATATTTTTAGGACCACATATTGAGCTCCCACTAATCTATATGGTTGAGCACTTTCATTTTTGTCGATGTAAATATCATATTACAGCAAAGCTCTATCATTAACGTCGAGCACTGTACACTTCAACAAAGGTAAATTAAGAATTGACTAGACCTAGAACTAAGACCAACAATTTCAATACTCTGTGAAGAACATACCAACGCCAGGCGAAATATAAAGAAATAGATCTGGATCTGGATCTAGACCTAGAACTAACACCAATCAACTTCAATTACTCTATGAACGACACACCAAGAACAAACGAAATATAAAGAATTGGATCTAGATCTAGACCTAGACCAATCAACTTCAATTACTCTATGAGGAACATACCAAGCGATATATAAAGAAATGGATCTGGATCTAGACCTGGATATAACAATAATCAACTTCAATTACTCTATGAAGAAGACTTGGATCTAACACTAATAAACGCAATTACTCTATGAAGAAAATACCAGCAACAAGCGAAAAGCTAATGTCGAGCACTGTAAACTAAGACTTTTACAACAATGACAAATAAAGAATTAGATCTGGACCTAGATCTAACACCAATCAACTTCAATTACTCTATGAAAAAGATACCAACACCAAATGAAAAATACTTTATAAAAAATCTAATCAGCAAATCAGAAACATTCATAAGAAATCTGAGATAAAGAGCCTTTTTCTTCTTAAACCCTGATTCAAAAACATACAATAAAGAAACATTTGGATTCAAGTCCGCAAATTCACCACCACCTATACCTGAACTGAAAGAATTCGAAGATGGATTAATGAGCATAATTCGAAATGTAAATCTTAAAAAGAGATCCAACATTTTCAAAAACAACTCCACAATGATGTAAAAACAATTTTTTAAAAACAGCAAGATTAACCAGGGCGCCTCCGTTCTCCCATTTCTCCTCTACCCATCCGAATCCTCCACCGCAATCCTCCACACAAATCTAAAAGTATCGTCAGAGTTGTTCTCCCATTGTGTTTTCTGTTTAGGTCTTGCTTATACATGTTTTATTCATTGCATTGTGGTGAAGACACACTCAATAACGATAGATTGATGGAGTGAATTGCACTGCATTATATTGTTTTCCGTGTCGGTCTTCTCGTCTGTAATTTCGTTTTTGATTTTGGGTTAAGATGATGACACACAAAATGACGATAGATTGGACGAGTGAATAGCGCTGACCTGTGTTTTCCCTTCATCTTATGTTTCGTTTTGAATATCGACGTGAGATGATAGCACACTCAGAGATGATATAATGGTCTAGGGAAAGGCGCTATCTTGTATAGTTTTCTCTTGTCGGTTTCTTCAGTACTTTTAGTTTCATCTACTTTTGTCTCTTTCAATGTATAATAGTTGGTTTCATAAGTACTTGTTTCGTGTTCACTGATCTGTTCATGCTCAAGTCTTGAGATGACCTCATTTTCAACGATAGACTTGTATGTTGACACACTCATTGATGACAAATGTGTTATTTCGACAGTGTTGTTAGCCTTCGCTTTATCCAATTCGTATTTGCTGATGATTTCAAAGTTTCTGTCTTTAAAAATGGTTGTTGCCTCCATCGTTGGTCTCTCAAAATCTGACTTGGAGCTTTCCGGCGAAAGCTAGTCAAAAGAAGACAGGGTATCACACTTGTGTGTCACCAAAGCATACGATCACTTTCTTGTATGGGAAAGAAAATGCGCCCCGATAACAATCGCCATGACACATCCTGCCGTTCAGAATGAATGCCACCTCGGTGACACAGTACAGAGTCTGTAAACGTTTTAAGTCGTTTTCTTGGTTAATAATCAGATCGAGGGTGTGGCCTCGTTCATTCATTGCTTTTTCAATTCGTTGTCTTATGTTGAAAGATTCCAAAATTCCAATTGATTTCAATGGATTTCAATGCCAAGAGTCATCAAGAAGAATGTTAAAATCTCCTAATATGTAGTGTTCTCCAAGTTGTAGGGATTTTTTTTCAGTCATAAAATGTTCAAAAATTTAATGAGAACAGGCTGGATGGATGACGTAGGTCTGTATATTATGAGAAAGTAAAACTTCTCTTCTCATAGTGCATTGTAATGCCTCAAAACTTTTCATCATCGTCATCATCACCATCACCATCACCATCATCATTAACATCATCATCATCATCATCATCATCATCATCATCATCATCATCATCATCATCATCATCATCGTCATTATCATCATCATCATCATCATCATTATCATCATTAACTGCTTTTCCTTTAGATGACGTAACATTTTTGACTGCTTTCTGAAAAACATTAATATCAATTCTGTGCCATTCTACCCACCTTTGTGACTAAAGTCAACAATATTTCTTTTGGTCGTCCACTCGCTCTTCGATGATACCTTCCATGATTAGTTTACTGAAATTATCATGTCTTTTAACTCTAAACGATTCCAGGATTTTCTCCCTTTGTAGAATGTGTTCGAACCTCGCATTTTTCAACATCAAATATCTTATGACTAAGTGCTACTAGGATGCCATATGACCACTGGTTGTGTTCAGAAATGTCTGTAGATTTGTTTTTCGTGGATTTTCAAACTGAATGTTGGACAGGACGATTTGCAAATATGCAAAGGTAATGGGTTTGATGTTAAGAAAAATAAACAAAACTTTCATCATAAATTTGAAGAATATGGACAGAAACTAAGACTATTATAGTGATAATCAAGGTAAAAGAAGATAATATTGAAGTTGAAAGTAATTTTCTTCGTAAATAACCTTCCCTATCGTATGCAAAAAGCACACAAACTGTAATAAATCTCTCCATTTGCATTCGTTTGAAGCATTTATTAGGTAAAACAAAATGGATATTGAAATATTTGCTTTTGCTCTAAAAATAAACAATAAATTAGCAATTCTATATTATTATATCATGTTATCCCCCACCATATCTATCAGTTCTGTCGTTTTTCATAAAAGCCTTGCCAATTGGAACTGATTGGTTCATAATCACCTCAACATTGTGTCGGAGCCACGATTCAGTAAGGGAAAGCCTATCAAAATCGCTGTCCACGAGATATTCATAGAGTCTTGTTATCTTTCTACAGACCAAACGTGCATTTAGAAAGGTTCTTTTTAGATCTTAGCCATTGGAGGTATTTCCAGACATCTCCCTCGTTACCTTTGTCGACATCTTTGTGCTTTTTGGAGACACGATCATGTAAGTTTGTGATAATGTCACAAACACGTTTGTGATGTCAATATTTGACATTTTTCGAATTTCACATCTCCTTTTACGTCAATACGTCAATACTTTATGTTACCATGTGTGTTTTCAATTCGAAATTATCGCCGAAACATGAAATTTGCACAAACTCGTTTTAGAAATGGAGGTATTGTTTCGTGTGCGCTTGAGTGAGTGAGATATAATATACTCGTCAAAAAAAGAAAGTATGCTTGTAATTTGGTGTACAGTTTTAACATAATGCATAATGAAATATAGTTCAAGAGAGTGTTGAAGAGGTGAAATAATCATTTTGAATATTGTTGTTATCAGCGTAAATTATTCAAGTGATTATGGTCACTCCCGCCAAGTATTTTTAATGTAACGATCTTGCGCAGAGGTCGAACACGTGGTCTGCCTGTTTTGGAGCGATTTGTCGTCGATCCAGTTGTGTTACAATAAGAGCGGAGTCTTGATACAGTGTTTCGGTACACATTAATTTGATTGGCAACTTCTCGTACCTCAGTACCAACTTCGAGTATAACTATGGCCATAAGTCACTATTCTTGCGACAAACTTGACATGATTTAATACTTTCCAAAATTGCTAACAATGCAAAGTAGCAGCGTATTCTGATGTTTTGGTGTCAACAAGTCGAATTACTCGGTCCATGCACCAATTTAAAAGGATGCACCACGTAAGGTCGAATCTCACACCTCTATTGTTCTCTTATCATCAAAGATATATCTTTAGATAATGGGAATTAGGGCACTGTATTTTCCAAAACCTGTTCGATTTAGATTTCTTGGTCCCTATTCAGAAAAGGCAGTTAATGAGAAAAACAGAAAAATTAATATAAAGCACGTCTCTTCCCAAAACTTTGAAGAACCTTACACAGCACTATGAATTACGTTTCTTTAGCGACACCTCTGAGCTGATTTCTTTTGAGTTTTGTCTCCATTTTTTGAAGTTACCATGCACACTTTCTTTTATTGGCGATTATATGTGAATTGACACATACTGAAACTGACTTGAGAATTTCAATGTACATTGTAATCAATGTCATAGAACAGTTGAACATGCTCTTACACTGTGCGTGAATTGTTTATAAGGAAGAAAATGATCACATAAATCGTAGAATTGCTAGAGATGAAATTAAAAAAATAATATGGTCAACGACTTACAAACTATTATGACAATGATGATGATAATAATATCATAATTAATAATAATTTGCTTTGCAACAAGAAGACTGCTGTGTATTTGAAACCATGTCCTTTAAACATTTCTCTGTTCCTCTTAAAGCGGATGGAACTCTATCCATTCTACTGATCCATTTAATTCCCAAGTTGATTTGAACATTAGTCTACATTCCCAACCTTGATTGCGTGAAATGAATGAAGAACATGCCGTAAAAAAAACTCCTTAAGCTGCATTCATACATATTATATAATAATATTAAGCAAAACTAGCAAATCTCGTTTCAGTCAACAGGCAGCTTCTTACCTGTGTAATAGGTTTGCCAGTGACACATCCCTGCGAGTTGACGTCAGTGTATCCAAAGGTATGGGCATAAGTGTCCTCCATCCAACTCATTACCCGCTGACCAGTGCCCATATCTGGCATGGTCACATCAATACCCGGATTTAAGAAGTTGTTTCTACCCAATGTCAAAGTGAGACTTCGGGTGATATTTTCTCGTTCTCTAGCTGAAACGAGTATATTATCAAAATGCATTTTAAAATAAGCTTTCTCTATTACGAAAAAATGTTCAGAAGCATTAACAACAGGGAATGAAGCGAACGCAAAAGCTTACGGAAACGAATTAGGCGATGGATTTTTGAATCAACGGACGGAGCGTATGCGCCATACATAAATTTCAGGTCAGTTTCCGACATCGATATAATATACATGGATACCACCACTGAACAGAAAAGCGTTGCATAAAGGGCGCAGCCATATTATTACTATTACTATCAACAAATATCTACCCCAAAGTATTTGCCCCACGTTTGGAATCTAAAGGGCCCTACACACTACAGCGATCGAACGTACGATTTGAAATCTGCCATGAATTGCTGTAGTGTGGATGGAAAAACGTAGGTTCAAACGTGCGATTTTTGGAAATCGTACGTTTGAACGTATGATTTGTTGAAAATCAAGCTCTATTTTTTTATCTCAGCGATTTATCGCATGTGCAACCTTACGAAGCTGTGAAACTTTATACAGGATGGGGAATTTCTTCATATAAAAATTTTCCAAACGTCTTCAATTACGAAAATGTTTATCATTTCCATAATTAGCGACCTCAAATCAGTGGAATCATCGCTTACACGGTTGATTTTAAAGCTTTTTTACGGAGAATAAAAAAAAAAAAAAAAGAATTTGATTTCATATTGCAAGGAGGAAGACCTAGATCTAGCCTAGATCTAGATTTCATGCGTGCCTATTGAATGTCAAGGTCTAAGGTTATGGACGAAGAAGGACAACCTAGGTGTAAATGTTTATTTATGAGTATTTGGTTGTAATGAATTTTACCCATGTCCACTACTTTAGTGATATCAGGGCTTTTCTAGACTGCCTTGTAAACAGGCAAACATTCTTTTACATGTTTTTATTTATGCGTATACACATGGGACCTCCGATATAATAGTCCGTCTCCGATAGGACTTGGCACTCTTTATCCTAGCAACTTATGGATAGGGGGGGGGGGGGGGGGGGCCCA
>JASKDV010114752.1:0-14429 GCA_032466395.1 Aegires albopunctatus | reverse complement strand
AGATAGAAAGGGGTGAATTAGGGCAATTTATCCATAAAATCTCGCCAATGCAATCGGATATCATGAAGGTGCATCTGTCCGCCGTGACCCCAGTCACCCGAGAGGCGTGGCTGATTTATAGCTCCACAGGTGGTTTCGACTAGGGGGTAACGTTTTTCTGTTAAATGCGGCGCCGTGTTCAATATGTTTTCCTTTATTCTTCTCTTCAATTATTTTCCTCCATTCTTCTCCTCAATATGTTTTCCTTTTTCTTCTCTTCAATATGTTTTCCTTTATTCTTCTATTCAATATTTTTTCCTTTATTCTTCTCTTCAATATGTTTTCCTTTATATTTTAAAGCTTTATAAGCTTTATAGTACTTACTTTATAGTTGTCATAACTTTCATGAAGATAAAGTCTTCTTCCCACAGTATTAAGGTGAGTTATGGCTGTAACCCATACATAGTAATTGGTTTCCTTCACTAAATACAAGCTCATGTCCAAGGCCACAGTATAGTCAACATCACCAGTCCTAAAATAGATTTTGGGTTGAGAGTACATTTGGTTAAACTTTCTATTACAATAAAGACTTAGAAAAAAAATTGATTCAACATTTTAATTCATTTGCTGTATAGAAACCCCAAGATAAAAATATTCAATATTAACATATCTTGTAGGTTGTATAATGACAACCAATATCCTGCCAAAGTTGGAGTAACATTATTTATTCACTACATGAGAATGTTTGAAGATTTTACTTTATTCTGAACGAGAGACAATAATAAGCAAATTACGACTTATATCAGGAAATATATTGACCGAGGATCAAAGCACCAAACTCGTGAGGTGCTTCCGAGGTTAATTTATTTCCTAATATAAGTCATAATTTGTATTATAACATCTCTATATTTCATACAAATCGATTCAATAAATACAAAAATTTGAATTATATAACCATTCATTTCTATCAGAACAATAAAAAAGAAGAAAATTGCTATTTCAAAAAGAAAATACATGTATTATTCAAATCAATACGCAAAGAGAAACGATTGCGTGACACAGATTGGCTAGTCTAGAGGTCACTACATGTATATGAATAACTCATTAACACAAAAATGGGTCAACAAAGCTAGGCCTAGACACATTCACTCACACCCGACTCCCAGTGGGACACACGCCTACATAACGATGAATGCCGTAATTCAGAGCGATATAATGTTCTTCTACGCTATTCTTTCTCGTTTACATGGATATTTATTATGCATCCATTGGAAAATAAAGAAGAAAGTTCATTATCCATGGGTGTTCTTGTCTTTGTGACTATCATTTGTTTCTTGAAATAGGCCTAGATTTATAGATCTAGTGTTTATAATAATGACAGCAACACAGAACTAGATCTAGCGTCGTTGGATGGTAATTTGAACAGAATGTTGCTTATTGATCTAGAGGTTCATTCTCTTTTAGAGGTCTGTCATAATGCTGAAGCGATAAGACATGTTTGTTAGTGTCCAATGATTTTTATAATTTTCATTGGGGGAATCCCAACCTTTGTTCACTGAGACACAGTGTTGTCTCTGGCAAGGAATAGTTGGTTTTCCTACCATCTATGCCTGCATTGACAACACACGCTATTTTTAGCAAGTTCCTGAGTGTGTTGTGACCAATTGGATTATTATAATACCACCCCCATCTTCTTGATCAAATTTTGGTATTGGAATTAATGTTTAATAGAGAGAAGGTTGATAACAATGCATTAATGGGACGTTATTCTGTTCTTTAAAAAAAAAAAAAATTAAATTAAAAACAACAACGGGGCAAATATTGGAATGGGGAAGCAAAAAATGTGTCTGGTTGTACGTTGGTGGTCCTCCTTAGAGATCCATCCATCATTTTGGAGTTCCTTTCTCTCAACTCAAGATAGATACATGTATAATTATAGTCAATGTCCCAGTGACACGGTACACCCAGCGACTCAATGCCTGATTTTCAGCTCACTTATTTTCATTGAGCTTAATTTATGTAAATGTTTTACTTTAGACATGAAAAAGAATGTGTTTCTCTTGAAATCGGTCACTACTCAAATCAGGAATAGTGTTTTTACAATAGTTTTTGTGGCTGTGTTACTGGGGGTACATTCACCTTAGATCTAATGGCTAAAGGTGATAGGCCTTGTTCTGTTCCGTCCGCCAGATTCTGGGTCATAAGCAGTGCGAGGAAATTTTAGGTGAAGGCTGGCAGCCAATATTACTTTTCAAGGTGAAGGTTGTCGGTCAATAAATAGGCTGATACTGACCTTTTTTTTTATTTGACTATGTGGCTCAATAAGAAGAGGTCTGAAGAGGTATATAATACAGCATATATACTACTGTTACTATTCATTACTGGAAGGCTTTTTCATTGGACAACTGATGATTATTCCATAAAGAGAAGATATGGTTCGTGAATCAGGGTCTCATCCCAATTTCCATAACAATAACACCATTTAATTAACCATAGAAAAGCGCTACCGGTTATATTACGGCATGATCCAGTTGGACCAAGAAGTGTGCAGGCGATGAATTTATCCCCTAGCATGTCCATGACAGGCGACAGGTGCCTACCTAATGTGATTAAACAAAGTACTTTTGATAGGAAGATATTGTTAGATTCCAGCCAATGAAAGTAAAGTGAATTATCCTTACAGCTTGTCCTGCGTATATGTTATTGACTCTATTTACTGAGTTTTGGGCCAACACACTTTGTGACCTAGATTATTTTTGTATGAAGCGAAGACACACTTGTGCCTGGGAAATGTTACTTCCATGACATCATGAGCTTTTCTTGGGTTAAGACATTGCTCTAAGACTAACTGATGTCTTGCTGAGTGATGTGTTTAAAAAAGTACACCAAAAAAACAAAAACAAAACAATAACCCCCAGAACATCTTATATAGCACAGAGTCAACTAAATGTGTTTAAAGCTCTTTACTATGCTTCCTAGCAGGCAATTTCATTAAAAAATCGTTTTAACTCTCTATAGACCAGAAGTCTGAATTCATGAAAAGAACTTAACTTAAACACAATCTTTCATTGTGTCTGTAAGTGTAATTTTAATCCTTATGTAACCGTGCAATACTTCTCAAATAGCAGATTAATATATTGATTCTCATTCTGATATTGATTGCGATTTTAACATACTAGCAAAATATCACCCTGACTAACACCAGCTACTATATTATTGAGGCCGAAAGCAACAAGTAGACAGATATCTCCAATGCCACAAAGAGTGGAGATATCCACTTATCATCCACTTATTGCTTTCAGCCACACTATATATCTGAAGAAATGAGAAAAATGTACCGGTATATAAAGGGCCTTCCCAACAGGGAAAAGTACTTATAATCATGCAAACATACCAGGCAAGGGAAAAAACATCATTCAGCAAGCCAGTGCGATCTTTGACTGAAAAAACCTTGAGACATGAAAAAAGAAAAAAAAAGAGAAAAAAAAAAAGGTGATAGATTTTCACTACAATAGAAAGTACAGAAGGTACTGGCTAACAATGTTGCTTCTTTCTTATTTTTCTTTATTTTTATAAACATCAAAGATTTTTAAAATAGTATTTGATTTTGAACTGGTTTTATTATGCATACCCACCAATATGATGGCATTTACATGTGTCCTTTCACAACAGCCACACATAAGTTTGCACGAGAAATAAGATATAGTATTTTTTTTAATCTTTCATGAAACTATATCTATTAGCAAATAAAGGATAGCCTGTTTCCTCTAAATTTTAAAATGAGAAGTGATAAACTCATACTTGACTCTATTTCACAAAATGTATTCAACTTCAAATGTAGGTAGAATGCCTACTAGTTCTGGATTAACTAGATTGATGATGAGCCAACCGCAGAGAAAGTGTTCCCATTGACAGCCAATAGTTCGGGACAAGGCAGGATATTGGATTGGATATCATCACCTGATCTCATCAAGCGCTACAAGACCATTCTACTACTTCCTCTTCTACTTCCACAGGACACTGAGAGGCTAGAATTACCATCCTCTACAAGAATAAGGGTGAGAGAAGTGGCTGCAATAATATTACTATTACAGAGTCATCGCACTCCCCAGCATCGTTATCAAACTATTCGCTGTGGTCATCCTGATCCGGCTAAAGAAGCTGGCGGATGGTGTCTATGCGGAGTCGCAGTAGAGGTCAACAATAGACATGGCCTTCTCCAGCAGAAGTAGAGAGCATAGGATGCCCCTAGGGATAGGTCGAGAGTGGACATATCGAGGGCAGACATGAAGAGAGAGGGATTGAGAGATAATCCTACATATGGTCATGATACACAGAAGGGAATACATACAAAATGACAGTTCACAGTGATTTGGACAGAATAATTGTCGACAAGAATTGTATTATAAATTTTCAATCGAAAAGGGATCAATTAGAAAACAAGGTATGGCTTGAATGGTGTACTGCTCAACAGCAAATGACGTTTATCTAAACAGAACAGTGGTCATCAGATAGCTTTTATACCATTCCAGATAATACATGCAATAATATTACGAGTAATATCACCCATGGTATTCACCAAAGACACTGATCTTGTCATTGTTAGTGTAAGTAAATTGCTCTAAAGCAGTTGGGGTCTATCAGATCTCACTTGGGAAACGGAAGGAGGTTTTATATTTTGTTATGTTGAAGGTTGGTGGGGTCTGTCAGACCCCACGTTGGAAACGGAGGGGAAGTAAAATCGCACATGCGCTGGTAAGCAGGATTTTCAGGTGAGCTCACAAAATGTGCATATGGGTAGATGTAGATAATCTTGAGGAACTCCTGAAATCTCTGATCTTTTGGTCAAAAACTGATTATTCTAGGGAACTTGAAAGGTCGAAATGGGGTCTGAGACCCATGGGCAAGCGAGGGTTTATAACATTCCCATTTACCTAACTACTGACTTACTTCGTGATTCGTTTTCAGTTGATCACTGAGCGCTTTCCATCCATTCGTGTCATAATTAACACGAAAGAAACCTTGGCTCATGGCATTACCCTTGATCCACAAAGGTGAACTTGATGCAGGAAGTACCGCTTCAGCTATAAGATGTGATCCATGAGAAATAATCATAGCTTTGAATCATGGCAAACCATCCTTTTGATTCTTTCCCCTGATTAAAAATATTTCTTTGGATAATACTCATTACATACATCTTACATTACATTCTTATCAGATTCTTTCAAATAATTCTTTATTTCTTTTTTACAAATACTTATCAAATACCTCTGAAATGAATCCTACAATTCTTGCTACTTAACCCAACATGCTGCAGTCTTCATGACCAAAATAAGCAATTAAGAGGAGAAACAATTATAATATTTCAGTATTTCACATCAAAATTAATTATTAGTTACATAATTTATATACAAGGAGAATTGAATTAGCCACTAGTTATATAATTTATATACTGGAATTTAATTAATTGTAATAAGAATAAAAGGAAGAGCTAAAAAATGTAACATAACACTTTTAAGATCTTAATTTGGTAATGAGACAATTCAAAAGTATGTGGATAGCATTTGATGTTATGTATCCTTGGTTCTCACCTGAACCCTTCCTCATCCAGACTAAGTGTGTCTTTGAGGGCTCATTTGATGTCATATAGGTAAAAGGAACATTCCATTTATATCTACAATGAAGTAAAAAATGATATAATTAAAGAAAAAGGCATCAAAGGTAGTAGACTTGACTATGTTACACAAAGAGTTGTATGAAAACTTTTGTATTATGCAAATTACTCTTACTGGGATATTTGGTAAAAGGAGACTCTATAGGATAAAGGTATTATAAGAGAGAGTATGTTTTACAACTAAGGAATTTTGTCTTATTAATAAAGTAAGCCTTAAACTTTCAGCAATGTTCTTTTTTGAACTAGAAAAAAACAAACATAAAGATATAATTTTATAACTTGAGCTGCATAAAGCTTTGACTTTAATCGGACACAAGCATGGCAATGAAATACAAGAAAAGTTAAAATACCCATGGGGAGAAGATATTTCTTTGGAATGTCCAACATCTTTATTGAGAAGAAATCGTTGTTGAGACAAAAATATTTTGCCGGCCTTTTGTGAAACTGTGACAACAGGATAACCCATTTGCTGAGTCCAAGTATCCATGACTTGACTTACATGGAGGTCATTTGGTAATGAACTGACCTTGAAAATGTAAAAAGAAAATTGTGATTGAATTATCTGATTGATATGAACTGTATAAAATATAGATACAAAAGAAAGGTTACACTGTTTCAAAGACTATATTTTGAAACAAATGTTTTTAAAATACTTGAGCAAATTAACACAAACATTTTATCTTCTTATGACTATGCTTAATTTGATCATATTGAAGTATTTAACAAAGTACAAAACTAAATGTTAAAATTTCTAAGTGCAGGAGATAATTTTTTAAAAAAATTTTGACATACCTTTCCCAAAGCATTCCATAAGTCTTTAGTTTCAGCATTTTTATATGCATATTTATTTAAATACTCAGACAGTCCCTGTCTGAAATTCTTCTCACCAATCATATTTTGTAACATATGGATGAGGCAAGAACCCTGAAGGAAAGCAATAACAGGATTTTAATGTGACTGAATTTTTTTTCCTTCAACGCACTTAAAAATTATAGTATTTATAAAAATCAGTAGGCAATCAATTTCTCTCTTTGAAAATCTTTCTTTGAATAATTTTGTATCCCATTAACTTCTGTAGGATTGGCTTTTTTTTTTTTTTTTAATAATTTTATTTTATGTTTCATTGTTGTTTTTTTATTATATAAGATTGCAGGTTTTTATGATTTTAGCTATTCTTTTTTATTCACATTTCAATCTCCATTACAACGGGATTAAGGCATTTGAATTTTTTTGAATGAAAGAAATAAACCCTAGTAACATGAAGAGCATACACAAAGAAATGAAGGGAAATGGCAGAATTTTGTAAATTGTGGACCATAAAACATTAAACAACTAAAACTTTAGCAAACAATTTTTTCTACCTTATCATATGAAATTTGGTCAAATACAGCTTCTACTTCTGCTGGGTCATGAACGCTGACTTCAATAGGATGGGAATTTGACAAACTATCCAGGGCAAGAGCACCAGTCAGAGACAGCAGGTAAGCTTCATCCTGTCAAAGAATCATACATAAAGATTAATTACATTATGTATCTTTAGACAAAAAACAACCAGTATTGGGATAGGAATATAATTTGAATATACAATGTAAAAACTATATACCAACATCTTTACACAAGTTTCCATTTTTGAGTCATGCTGATTTCCATTGGTCATCTTGAAGAAGTGACAATAACATTTTATCTCAGAAGTAAAGTTAAAAATATAAATTAACAGCATGAACAAATCAAGTACAACATAATTCTGTTCATTTACGAAAGGCTTTCTTGAATATACTGGCATATATTGGGTACTGGTATCATGGTTTAGGGGTAGACATTTAGGTTAGTGATCAAAAGGTCTAAGGATCAAATCCCCATTTGGCATAATGTTGAGTTCTTGGGAAAGACTCTTCACACAAATTTACCTCACCATACTGAGGTGTAAAATGAGTACCTGGCTATAGGTAGAGTCAATTCTTGTAAGCATGCCAAAGAGAAGTACCTTTCATCAAGGCACACCTCTGTATGTCCCCCGGGGGTTGAGAAAGATTTTGGAATGTAATTTGTGTGCCAGAGAATCTAAGAAAAGAGTAATGATCACATTCAGCTTAGCAATGTAAGAACGCTTTTTTTTTTCTTTCTTAAATTGTCCCATGATCCATAACACTTCATACAGGATGACTCACATGATCTTAAGATAGTATGGTATCTGATACCTAGTTATCTCTCACATGAAGAAATAAAGTTTGATGGTGCCATGTGTAAATTATGCAAAAAGATAGATTGTTCTGACCGCTGCTTGGGCAAAATTTAAACTTTTAACAAAATCTTGGTTTCGTATAGAATTTACCCCTTCTAACTACTTGAGTGACATCAGGGTATTCCAAGACTGGCATATAAAAAGCCTATGATTTTTTTATATGCCTATATATTCATATACAGTAAAACCTCGGTTTAACGTACCTGGTATATAACGTACACTCGGCTGCAAAATACCTTTTTCTAGGTCCTGAGTCCCAAAATTGTTTTTTCTTCATAAACCACCTGGTCTACAACGTACTCGGCTAAAACATACTTTTGGATGCGACAGACCGTTTTGGGGATATTATTTCATTACAAGTACAACGTACTTATTTTCCCAAAGTATCAAGACTCGATAATCTTGTTACTAAATTTCAATGTGAAAAGGAAATCTTTTACTGGACACCTTCTATGACATAACATTATCATGGACAAGCACTATGAAGGTTGTAAAGGTTTACTGTGGTCTCGAGGATGCTAGAAACCAGAATTTCACACCTGATTGCCCATCACCCATCCTTTCTAGATATGATCGTACAGGGAAACTATTGTTGCATCATATGACGTAGTACTATTCTCCCTCGGTTCTTTAGATCTAAAGATGTCGGCAATTAGCAGGTCAACACCATGTCTGATTATGAGACTTAAGTCTAATGCCCCATCGAATAAGGAAGCAGTAAAATGAAAGACAATGAGCAATGACAAGGGGTGGGGCTTGATTCACTCCCACTGATTTACATTGTCCAATCATTGGAAAACCTAATGACTTGTATGATTTCTTCGACCAATTAAAATCCATGTAGATGTAATGATAATGATAGGGGTTTGTGTGTAGCTTGTGACTGAGGAGACTACATTGAGATTGACATTTTCATTTCTCTTGTCTTTGATCACTGTTACAGTAGTCTCAGCAATTCTTATTTTTACATACGTTTTAATCTACGTCCTGCTCCAAACTGTTAGGGTGTTGTGCTCTCAGAAATAGAAGAGTTAATTCAATTAATGTTGTATTAGCTTTAGCAGGTACATGTATCATTACAGAGTGACAAATTACCATTAATCGCATGACTTTCCTTTGAAACTGTGGCTCGGCTACAACATACTATTTTTGTGGTCTGAAGGGAGTCTGTTAAACATAGGTTTACTGTATATACCCCAACCATTCATGCAGGCTTGAACATGAAATCCAGTTTTTTTGGTTTCCTTCTGCTTCCTATTCTTAAGCAATTAGGATCATATGACAAAAGACTCAAGCTCAAACATACCTGAAATGACAGTCAACTCACCATATGAAAGTCTTTGTCAACAACATCAACTCCAATATATGCCACATATGTAGCAAAACCTTCATTTAGCCAGATGTCATTCCACCACTTCATTGTAACCAGATTGCCAAACCACTGTAGAATTTAAAACAATGCAATGAGAAAAAATTACAAGAGATGCCAATGGGTTGCACTCATTTTCATCCTGTAATATGCTTAAATATGGAGCAAATTGAAAACTATTGATATTCATATTAATATGAAATATCGCAGAAAAAAGATATCCAACTAATTGAATCTACCGTATATATGAATATCTTAAACATATATTGATTGAAAAAAAAGAAGAAATCTAGAACAATATCTTTTCCGCATAATTGTCATGTATAAAAAAAATTCACTTAAATCTATCCATCATAATTGTTGTTAATAAGAGTCATCATATAACTATACAATAAATTGTGATTTGTTTTTTGTGTTACATGTTGAATCAGAGTCAACAGTAGGCAGGCGAAACAGAAATGATGCCAATGGAATCAGTCAATCATCCTGACTGAATATTTCCTTGAAGAGAGACAGCTTTTGATTTAATCCCTCTTTTGGGATGCAATTCATGATACATGCAAATATATTTCCAGAGTTACGTACATAAAACAAATCAGATTTATCCAAATAATCATGGAACAAAAACTAAAGCTACTTACTGAATGATGTTAAAAACACATTCTTATCAAATTCTGTGTATGCAATGCTGGCTTTAATAATATGGTAAAAATCTAGAGATAACAGACACAATTTTCAATGAAATGTGACAACCTGATGAGCAAGCTCATGGGCCACAACTGTTGCTATCCACTGCTTGGAACCTTCATTAGACACATCAGGGTCATACAAGATGGAGGAATCTCTGTAGGTAACAAGGCCCCAATTCTCCATTGCACCAGCAGCAAAGTTTGGAATAGCAATAAGGTCTGCAATAAATGTGCATAGAGATTTTTATTTAACTTTTTAAATTTACAGGTCAGAAATAAAGGCAAAATATTCTATCCTTCAAAATCTAAATAACACAAAAATCACAGTAAAGTATGGCTTGTTTACCTAATTTTTCCAAAGGATAAGAAACTCTAAAATAATCATTGTAGTATTCTATGATTTTTACAGCTGCTTCAAGGGCATAGTGACCCATGTAGATTTTATCCTCTGGAGCAAAGACACTGACCTGCAAAGAAAATATCACAATATAGATTTTTAAGTCTATGTACTAAAGACTGGCAATAAATTGATAAAATTATTTTCTGATCACAAGAGAAATATTTTGAAACTTAATCTGCTTAGCTGTAACCTTACTTTTTGGCTAAAAGTAATAATTTGCCATGGTTTCATGTTTTCAAATAGAATTCATCGTAGTTACCCGTGGATTATATCAACAACTGTGAGGTATTTCATCTCTTAGGAAAGTCTTGTATTCAAAGATAAGTAGCTCACTTCTCAGTCTATTAAGGTTTATGGTCTCTATCAGCTTTTCTTCAAGACTATTTGTCTTGAATCAAGTCAAGCTCTGTAGTAAACACACACTCAACTCACACTCATCTACATTATTATCTTTCAATGCACAATAACTGGAAGGCACAGCATGCATATGATCTGATTCTAGGCTAAAATCTTAAATAAGAACAGTGGTCTTTGCCTTAGAACCCGCTATTTAACAACCCGATCCACCTAAGAACCCAATATGTGCCAAATAAATTCTCAACCTTACAAACCCACTCCAAACAAAAAAATCCAATTAAAAATAGTCTTGGCGGTGTGAAATAAAGAGAGATTTTTTTCTCATGAAAAAGCAATCAGTACCAATTACGGCAAAGCAAGTCTATCTTTAGCATCATGTCATGACATCTATGCACCAGCTATTAGTGAGTGCGCATGTCGGAGTCCAGAGAACAATGGCATTATTTAGTACGTCTGATCCTATTTTCTGAACTATGTACTGACAATAAAGCCTCACCCACTCACTGCCCAGCTGGCAAGTTGTCTGCCTTGTCCACACAATTCATTATCTTCTTTCATTGATTGAAATGAGCTATACCCGGCCATCAGATGCATCTCTAATGAATATTCACAAAAAAGGCCAGCCGATTGCCCATCTATTTCCTCTTTTCTATTATGCAAATTTATGTGCTTCTCTTATTGGTAAAAATCAGCAACCAATCATTAGATTGAATGTATCCTCACATCTATGAACCGTCACTTTATTCATAAGTATGCAAAATGCTATCTGCTTGAATTTTAAACAACTTGAGTAACTGAGAAAAATCATTTTTATTGATGACCCCTTACCCTCTCCCCCACCCACCCCCACCCCCCTCTCTCCCTAAACTACTTGATCTCAATGACTGGGTTCTTAAGTGGATACCAATGAACACTTCCTGCATTAGCTTTGCTCTATACTTTTCTTCACTTTTTTTATGCCAACTCGCTGATTAGGGGAATCAAAAAAAATTTACTAGGTGAAATTAATTTTAAATAATAGACTCTAAATATTGCGCAAGTTAAAATAACATCTTGAAAATTGTAAATTATAGCAATTGAAAGCAGATAGTAACTCCAATTAATTTCATCAAATATTTTCTGCATTATGGAGTTGAAATTAAACTCCCAACTGTAATCTAATCAATATTACTATTATAATTTCAAAATTACTAACCAATACACCCCCCTTTGTTTGGCTGTCAAGTCTCTTAAAGTCACATACAACATAAGCCAGAAGGTATGTGCTCATGCGGACGGTCTCCTTGTAATGATCAACAAATAGGCCATTGGAATAAGGGCTGCTTTCCTTCAATGGTGTATTGAAAAGTGTAATATGTTTAGAGTCTCGTACAATGGACATGGTGAAGTTGGCTTTCAGAGCTGGTTCATCAAAACAGGGGAAAGCATTCCTAGCATACGAGGCTTCAAATTGTGTACTAGCCATATATCTGTTGAAAAATATAGCCAATCAGCTTGCTGGAGAAGGATTGCTTCTCATTACATATTATCGAAAGATAATTTACAAAAACAACACAACACAACAAGCTACATAATATCTGAAATTGTCTGCATATTTTATACAGATTTGTTAGTTAGTTAGTTATTTGGAGTTTTAGGGCTCTTTCAACCTCTGGGGTTATCGCAGAGCTCATGGAAAATGTAAGATGATAGGCTAATGACAAACAAACAAACACGAAGTAGAAGAAATAGGTTTTAGATGAGGAAAAAGGTCGTCAAGGAGGAAAAGGAGCACATCAAATGATAAGTAGAATACATTTAATAATAAAGATAACTAAATGGACAGATGATTTACAGAAAAAAATAATGAAAATTCATCTCTCAAAATCAATATACCTAAATAATAGTGGCCATCAAGCCCCAAAACATGCACTGCAAAGACCACCCAGGATTTTCTAACGCCCTTTATATCCAAAAGTATTTGGTCCTTCTGGATAGCAAGTGACCCCGATGGTATTTTTAAGTCAAGCAATGCACACAAACAGGGATACAATTGAATGAAATCATTTGCAAATTCAAGAAATACATTTCTTAATAAGTGAGTAAAATGGATAACATAATAAACATCGAATTTTCATAAGTTTGAAAAAATCAGCTACAGCTGTTACATTAGAGTAACACCAGAGTTTAAAAACAAAGCCAAACTTATAAGAAATTGAGATGGGTTCAAACCTCTTCTGGCCGTTGACAGTATAGACACTTTTGTAAAAGCCGGACATCTTGTCTAAACTGGCTAATGAGCCTCGGAATCCAACATAAAGTTCTATGATCCTTCCAGACTCCACCAGGCGGTCTAGTTTGACATAATACTGCTGATGGGCTACAAACTCCAGTTCTTTTCTCACCTGCACCTTCTCTTTATTACTATCCTGGAGGTTTTCTGTTTTATACTGTTTTTGAGGATGGCCATTTGAATCTATGTGAGTAGTACTTGATTTGGGCAAAAATACTTGCAGTGCTGTGAGGTTTAGATCTAAAGTGTGAAAAACTATAAAATCTGTTTTGTCAGCGACTTTCAATATCATCTTGACTGTCCCCTCGAAAAAGGAAGCAGTTATATTTGGATGGAGGAAAATGTTGTAGCTCTGCGGGATGATTGATGTTGGCAATCTGATTTCATGCCATGGGAATGGTTCTCCGTTTGTTGCAATGTAGTCAAGCTTATGGGGTTTGGAAATAGCTTGGCTAGAATCAGAAGTTACATTTGGCGTTTGTTTGTAGGGAATACATGAGGATGATGGAGATAAAAGCGCTGGGCGAGCAAATGCTGCCATGGCAGCGACTGCAATTATGACCACACCCATGGCAAAGAGAATGAAAAGGGCCCAGGCTTTTGAGCAGGCGATTTGACGAAACCTCTGGCCCTTTGTAGGCTCATACACAGCCTTCTTATTCAGAATAGCCTCTCCTGTAAAGATATATAGAAAAACATCAGCTGGGAAATGGAAATCAATATGTGTATCTCAACAGTACTTGAAAATGTTTAATAATATTATTATGCATCGCTAGCGCAATGCAAGATTATGTCGGCTTCCACTTCCAGTTTCCTTTTATTAACAATAATTGGGTTTTGTTTTTATAATTTGATTTATTTGTTTGGGTTTTTAGGTGCGAAAGTGAGGAATTGTGGTAATTTAGATTGAGAAACAAACCAAATGACATTCACATGAAGATTGATACACATACACAAAATATTCATCAAAATCGTGATACATGTACCAGCTTCCTGTCTCACCTTCCACAACCTTGGTCGACAATGTTTTTTGGAGACATAAGCGTTCAGGTGAGAGATGGATTCATTTAGAAAAGACTCGTGCTTTAGATTTGCCTATGATGCAATACTTTTTGAATAATGACTCAGCGAAAGTTGTTCAAACCAGCACGGGTGCTTCGAATCCTAGACTACAAAAAAAATAAATCTACTATTGTTATCAGGGTTTTTTTTTAGGTTTTTGGGGTCGTTTGACGCCCCTTTGGTAGAGCTGCAGGGTACGCCGAGCCTCTCCTAGCCGACCGAGAACCGGCCGTTTGCCAATTTGGAGACTCCCCGATGACACGCTCCATGTGAGTCAGTTATCAGGTTCCCAGCGACTAGGTCTAATCATAATATTAGGCCTAGTTACCATGCCCAACCGGAGTGCAATGGAAGGGCCCCACAACAACCAATTCATTGATTGTTT
>JASKDV010114641.1:0-14431 GCA_032466395.1 Aegires albopunctatus | reverse complement strand
TATAAGTTGTATATTTAGCTACTGGAATAGAAATACTTGTAGCAAATTCATGTAGCATACATACATGGAGATCGGTAATATTATGTAATCTTAACATTTTGTTGTTTCAAAATTTTGCAGGCATAGTCTAATGCTTATATTAGCTCGAAAAGTATGAATCAATGCGATTGAGGAAATTAGAGATTACAGAGATAGATTCCAAATATATTCTTTAAAAAATAGCGAAAGGGAGATTATTGCGCCTCTTTATCTCAATGCAAATTTTGCCCCTCACACAGATTGACTGGGATATCCTAACAGTATGCAACTATATTTGATAGCTTGATATAAGTGTAACTAAGTTCTTTTATTAAAATCAAGGTGCTTTTCTGTTAAAATTTACTAAAATATCATTCTTTAAAAATTTAAATCTGAAACAGAGACCTCCCCAAGGGTTACTATTTGGCTCCCGACCTTACGACGGTTCAAAATTATATAATACTCTGACCTCTATCCGCGAAACCCTTTATATTTTCGTTTTCCAGATCTAGAGTCCTTTTCATGAATTTGTGAATCTCAAAATTATAGATTTAAATTCGATAGTCTGTATGTTAGTATAGAAATTCAGATCCTAAACAAAACCTGGAAGGTAGTTTATACTTAGAAAGTCAAAAGAGTAGCAAGGCACAAAGACAAAAACGTCGGTCGGTCTGCAACTCAGATTTAAGAGAACCGATAAATGATACATGTCATTTAGAAGCAAATCGACATCTATAGTAGTACAAGTAGTCCACGCGCCCCAAATCAAAAGAAAATGTTGCCCACTCTCTACCAAAAAGCAGATTGTAAAGTTAAAAAGTAGATTTTTTCCATACTCATTACTGAGCGTAGAGGAATTCTTTTTTTTTAAGACATACGGCGTTGTGTCGTAGTTTGCCATTGCTTGCCACTCCGACTTTACTTTCGCTGGATCTAAAGAGAGCTACCCATTTCGTTTGCTGCTGGGTCGACCACGAGAATAATCTGTCAGGACTGGAAGTTTAAAGCTAGGGCGGTTTAGCAGCCCAGCGCTTACCGACTAAGACTGAGAGACCTGGCCTAAGCAGATTTTAGATCTAGAAAGAACGATAAGACAGCACCACAACTAAATGGGACACCGTCCAGATTATGAACGTGAAACTTGATATAAAATCGAAACCCTCGTCCTCAGGATCAATGGACAAGATTTGCCTTTTCTATGCAACAAAACTATGGCCTGCCGGTGTTATTAATACAAATACTATTATACTTAATGAAGCAGAAGCCTTTCACGCGCTACTGCGGACTTCTACTGGCATTATCAAAATAATTTCATGAGAAGTCTACAATATAAAACAAGTCTTCTGATAATATTGATTATGTCAGGT
This sequence comes from Aegires albopunctatus, assembly GCA_032466395.1. Taxonomy (NCBI): domain Eukaryota; kingdom Metazoa; phylum Mollusca; class Gastropoda; order Nudibranchia; family Aegiretidae; genus Aegires; species Aegires albopunctatus. Next base: position 13,046 of record JASKDV010114641.1, on the reverse strand, counting down.
TAAAAAGTCTATGAACAATATAAGAGAGATATATCAGAATTGTAGAATCCTTGTATTAACACAGTGACAAAATAGATCTTGGGTCTTCGTAGTTCGTACGTTCTATGTCTTCGTATATTAAAGAAAATTATGCAACTCCGATGGTTTAGTGTCAATGCGAGTATCGCATTGTTTAGTGTCTATCAAGGGTTACAATCACAGATTTATACACAATCAATCTTTTATTTCTTTAGTGTATACAATGCTGAAACATTTATAAATCCTCATTTGCAATTCCTATAGATACAGAGGTATTGCATATCTCTTAATGAACATAGTGTTATTAATTAGTAAATCTAAATGTAGAAATAAAAGAGATAAAAACGAAACAAAACATAATTAACAAATTAAAGGAAGAATAAAACGCCAACAAAAAACTTTGAAAATTAATGTCAAGCGTACCGAATGTTGCTCATTCTGATCCGAATATAATCCATTCAAAGCTGGAGGAGATGTTTGCTGCTGCTGTTGCTGCTGCTGTTGCTGCTGCTGCTGTTGCTGTTGCTGTTGTTGATTATTTATGAATAAGGGTTGACCTAGTTGAGAGCTCATTTGCATACCCAACGGAACGTGGTCTGGTTCTTGGAAGATCTGTTGGTAATTAATCGCATTGTGGCACGATGCAGATTATGAAACGTTTTTGTACATTATAATTATTCATTCATTTATCTATTCATTCATTCATACATTTATTCACTTATTTAACATTTTTCACCTTCTCTTTAATCAATTCAAGGGATGTTACGCATATACATGTACATTATCGTAAAACTAATACGTGGACTCTAAAATAGACAATGGGAATTCATCATTACGATACAAACATGCAGGTACAATCAGGACAACTTTCGTACATTATTATTATTATGATACGTTTTTCTGGCGAGTCCATGGAGCTTTCTAACTTATTCTGAACTATACTTATAACAAAATATACGATGTTTGAAATTCTAAAAGCAAAATAAGACAAGAATATTTTTAAAAGAGCTTCTTTCGTTTGATTTCCTAGCCTCTTCTACATACTAGATGACATCTGACATCTCCCTGTCTCTTCAGACAAGGTTCTCTCGAGCCTTAAATGTTGAAATAAAAACGATAAATGTAATGCTTTTAAGTGCCCAGACCACGATATTAGACAGCTGTTTTATAATTAAAATTAGTAGGTGACATTATTGCCCATGACATTTTGGAAGTTGCAATAGAAAACCTGTCCTTTCCACTCACCTGCAACGGTCTGTTCGAAGCAGTGATTTGTTTGATTGGATTTACGGGGTTTTGGCGTCCATGATTTTCATAGACTTGGCCGTTGTTATTGTTGTCTGTACTTCCACTGTTTACGTAAGGTCCACTATTTTCATAATGTTGTTGCAGAAGGTTGTTGCTTGTACCGGTGTATGGTTTCTGTGTAACTCCATGAATGAGATTGTAATAATTGTAAAGTTCCTCAGATGGACCAGAAGGAGTCTGTTTTAAGTAAGATAAATTTAAGCCCAACGTTATGTAAAATCTCCAGCAAATAGTGTCACTCCAAAATCAACTAAAATCATTTAGAGAAGCTATCTCACTATTCGTGGCTTGAGTTGCTTGACATCGCGCAGCGCATAATGTAAGGAGATGGATTTTCATAAATCATGACGATTGATTTTGTAGCCACAATTAGCTAGTGACTTAGCATCACATGACGCATAAGTAGCCAAAGCCTTAGATTCCATATTACAGGTTTATCATATAACAAACTTTATAATTTTATCATCAACAATTGGAACTTATAAGAGAACAGATAGAACAGAGCAAAGAGGCATTGTCGAATTTATTATTCACTTCTCCCTATATTAATTCTGGAGACATCATCATCATCATTATCGCCTTTCACCCCTGTCAGAGTAAAGGCCACGCACAAGCGAATTCCATTTATCTCTATCCCGGGCTATCTTTTCAGGCTTGCTCTATGTGAGCCCCAACTCTTTGTCAATACCCGGGGTATGTAACTTGATTTATTTAAATTGATAGGCAAGAACAAAATATAGATACGACTTAAATTTTTAATGTTATCAAAGCAATATGTATGTATGACACCAGTTGCCTTAATTCTAGCCATGATGTTCCATTACCCTAGGAATAAGGATGTGCTAAGTTTTTGCATCAACGAAAGTAATTGATATACAAATAAATTTTGATATCAAAACCCAAGGGAGCGGATAGCTCATTGGTTAAGGCTCTCGCATGCCAAGCCCAAGGACTGGGGTCCAAAATGCAGGATTGAATTAATTATAATTCAGTTTTCCAGGTTTCCTTCTTCTCTTAATTTTTTAGTTGCTAGGATAGAATGAATGCCGTTCTTTCATAATCCGAGAAGTCCTATGTGTACATACGAATGTAAAAGAATTCTTGGCAGTTTGTAAAGCAGTTATGGAAAATCCTGACATCTCCAAAGAAGTGGAAAGAGTACAAAAGGATACAAAAATAAATAAAAATCAAAATGAATTATGAAAATCAAAACCCGAGATCCAACCTCTTGATGGGGGCCTTCAAAGCAAGTTGTGTGGTAGCCTTGTCCAAAAGCACTAAAAACAGGTCTAGATTTTGCCGCTTGAATTTGAATTTTCTGGCCTGAAAAAGGAAGGTCAATTTGCTATAGATAACAATGAAAACTATCACTGCAGCCCCAAACATTGTGAATCTTTTAACATGTCCTTGTGTTTCCAATAAAAGTTATTTTATTATAATTGAAAATAACACAATGCTTTCCCAAGTCACCGTATCAAAATTAAACGTCCATTTTTAAAGAATTTTTATTATTTTAAAAAGATGATACTAAGTTACGGGACAAGCCTAAAATTCATGACAAATTACCTAACCAGTCCTTAGAAAGAATGTGTTAACATTACAAACCTGTCATCATATTGGGTTGTTGAAAATTGGGTGATCCCATTTGCTGTTCAGAAGAAACGGGATTATAACTCTGCATATTTCCCATAAGTTGACTCTGTCCATTTGAAATAACAGGTCGGCTATTGGCGTGGATTATAAAGCCACGTGATTGTGGTCTTGCTGGAGCAGATAGAATTGAAAGGAAGCAAACCAATAACTGAGCTTGTAAACATTTTACATAAATGCAGGAATTTACCAGATATGTTTTTGATATTTGAAGAAAAAATTAATTTTAGTCTTTGTTCCCTTTTTTCAATTTTATTGTTTGCGGCGGGAATGGGATTCAAAGCAAAATCAATGATGAAATCCCAAATAAACCAAGATCGATTAAACAATGGAACAAAGAAATTATAATTAAGGCTCACAAAAATCTTCTTTTTATTTTAATTGCAAGGCAGGATTGTGTTGGATGTCCTTAAATCCATAACGGTACCACTGGTTTTTATATTTGATTTTTTCTTTGGAGTGAGGGGGGAGGGGATGGGGGAGGAAGGCGTCAGTGGCCTAGTGGTTAGCACAGTTCAAATACGAGAAACTCAAGCGGCTCGACTCACAGACACTGGTCGGCTTGGTGACTTAGCGGGATCGTATCCTGCTAGATACAGATTTTCTCGATAACCACTGTTCATTGGCGATATATCCATAGATAAGACATTTTTTCCTATCTACATCACTCGACTCAGGTGTGAATGAGTACCTGGCCGTTAATACAGCGTTGTCTGTGTCCGAATATATATATATATAAATCGCGCCTAACAAAATGCCAGTCTTGTCCTATGTGTTCTGTGCTTTGTCAGCTTTGTTTAGTCATTGTAGAGCTAAGGTTCCTTGGGATTAAGCGATACATGAATGGGCACTTTAATTTTAACTTTTATTTGAATTGTAAAATTGCATTCTAAAGCGCATTGTAAAACACATCGGTTAACATAAGAACAATGGTGCAATATTTGGAACACAGCGCAGCCAGACAAGAATCCAATTTAACTACACCTGATCTTACCTTTTGCAACGCTCAAGTACAAAGAGAAGCAAAGAAACGTCAAAGTTCCTTGTCTCACCATCTTCAAAGATGCGTTTCTTCTATGTTATGAATAAAGAAATGGAACGACTTATTAGAATGATACTCTAAGGTTTCCGTCGAAACCTTCCTTTAAACTCCTTTTTATTCAGACCTCCAAAGCGACATAGCCATCATCCTTATCAATGGATGAGTACTAACACCATTAGCCCATACTGTAAACCCTTCGTTCTATGGTGCAAAGGATATTCGAAGTTTCATCTTCTCTGTCTTCATTTTCATCGTCTCCTTTTGCCATGGAAAGCGGAAAGGGGTAGGGAAGGGGGAGTGAATGTATTCTCGTCCTTCGCAATAATTATGCTTATGATATACTTCAGTTACTTAGTACCCCTCTTTCCCACTTTGTGTTTAATATGTTTGGTTTCATTAAAATCCTATAATTATTTACGGAGTAATTGATAATGTTCAAATCATAAAGATCTATAGGCTTGCAACACAAATTGATAATAGTCTTAAACCCATCATCAGACTCCCACGCTTTTAGAGTCTTTACGGTATCTAAAGCAAACATTTACAATACTCATCAACCTCATCATCATCGTGTCTAGGGCATTTTGAATTATAGATGAATAACTGTAAACAAGGTGACCACGCCAAGACGTCAATGGAGTTATCCGCCTTGAGTGCCTCTTACCTCGAAGATGGAATAAGATGGTGGGCTAAACAGGAAATACTCGTGGTTTGCTAGATTGATAATAATGTAGATGTTTATGTTCAGTGTTGATTTTGTGAAATTAAAACTAATCGCCTTACATTAGTTCTATTAAAGTTGTGGAAGTTGGCTATACTCAACGATAATCATTTTTCCTTTATCATTAACGCATTGCTCACGACTTATTATGGCAAGGCAGATTTAAACTGTTCAGTTCATACCGCAATCATAGTGGTAGAATAATCAAGACTTTTCCTGGAAACGAACAGCAGCAAAATACAGTCATGTGATGCATGGATTTCAATTACAGCAACTCTTCTTACTTTTGTCGAATTCACTAAGTGTCAATGTCAACGAACGAGGCTAAACCACGACGGATTGAGTATGCAATATATTATTTCCAGGGAATGTCTGGATAATTCTGCAACTGTGGTCCCAACTTTTACTGAGAGACTACTTGGACGACCCTCCAATTGCCCAAGACTTTTCAAGTGCAGCTTTCAATTCAAAATCAAAACAAACAATTTTTCTTGATTTCAGGTCGTCAACAAACCAGAGGTTTTGTTTGGATTTTTGGCTGAACGCTCCTCGGGAATAGCCTTCAGCAATCATATTAATAAAACAATAAGGTCCAGAATTTTGCGCACGCCTATACAGGATTAACTACAACACCGATCTTCTTCAAATTCTGCATGGAGGTACCTCTAATTTTCTTATACTACACAGACATTTTTATAATTCATGATTAGTTACCGTTAATTAATAAAAAACAAAAGACATAAACTTCGTGGTTCACTTCTTGGGAAGAGGGATAGTCGGATCCATCTTTTTAAAACATACACCGGAAATATAACATAAAATGATACCTAGATCTAGATCTATATCTTTATGTAGAATTTTCTATTCTCATGCTCTTTAACTAGATCTAGATCTATAGGCCTATTATATTAGATCTAGATCTAGATTTTGAGTCAGGAGTTATGCTGGCTTATATATCTATATACCAATTAAGCCGAAATTTTGTGATATGCCACATTTTACTTTCAACATATTTTACAAATCTGCCCTCATCCATTAATAGTGTGTATAATGAAAATAAATAGACAGTACTAGAATTAACGAAGCAACATTGTTTCCTGCGAATATCGCGGGGGATTCCACTAGTTGTTAATATTGTAGGTATTATTATTATTATCATTATTATTATTGCTATGATTATCATCATTATTATTATTGTTTTTATCATAGATTTTGGCAAATACTTTTGTTGTTTTAGGGGAGTGGTGAGGTTTTTTTTATCTTTTTTATAAGAGGTGAACTGTTTTTTTGATATTTTTGTTTTTGTTTGGGGAAAAAGGATTGTATTCTGATTCTTTTTTTTTCCACAGCTTGCCATATATTCAGGTGCAGCTCATGTAGAACTCACAGACGGTAATGGTGATTCAGCACACAGTGAGTCTTGTCTTTGTCCTTACTTTGATTTTTATTTTCTTTATTGCTCCAAGTAACTTTTTGAAAATATAAGCATAAGTTCGCTGTTATTTGTTGGTTAACCCACTTGTACTTAAAACAACCAAATATATTTCAATTAATATGAAAATGAAATTGTGATTATGTTTTTTGATATGCACCCTCATTTGATTCTTTTAAATGGCTGTAAAAAAAGAAAAAGTGCTTTTTTAAAGATGAAATCTAATTCTGAAACTTCTCTGTTTTCCAGACCTAGAAGAGATAATAAAGGAAAATGACTTTGCTGAAACAACAGTTGGTTGCAGGTGAAGATTTCTGTTTAAATTTGTCCAGATCTGTCATAAAAATATAATTATTAAATGAATCTAGCCATCCTTATATACTGAGCATCATTATCAAGTTCCCTCTTGTTATGGCAAATAGCTCAATTTGTACCCAAATGGTACCAAATGAAGGGAAATTTAGTTGGCAGCACGTTGACATCAAAATCAAATAGATGAAACATCTCAAAAAAGACTAATACACAAAATACAATGACGAGTAAAATACTGACACTACAATATTGTAATATGGTAAAAGCTGAATTTCAAATGGGAACTTCATAAACAAATTCAATACGCAATGTAAAGGGTTTTGATAATTTTATTCAATATTTTGTACTGCATCCAGCTGCCTCTAATTGCCTGTACCTGACTTCTCATAGAGTGTTCGAGGTTGGCAATTCATTGTTGAGGGATGAGAGCATACTCCTTAGGCAAAGCATGTTGAAGTTGACCAAGAGTCCTTATATCATTCCATTTGCTGATACGTCTCCCAAGTTCATCCCATAAAATGCTCAATGGGAGACATAATATCAGAAGATTTGATGTTCTGTTTTTCCAAGAATTATGTGGTAACTATCTCTCCACCTGAGTCCTGGCATTGTCATGTTGGTAGGTGGCAACGTCTTTGCGGGCCATAAATAATGGCGAAACGTGTGGTCTTAGGATAGTGTTGAAGTAACCTTGCAGAAACCATGCCTAAAAGACTAGATCTGTTCGGTGATTAGAACTGATTCCTGCCCATCTGATCCACCTCCATATTGAAGAGTCTCTGTGATATACTGGCAAATAAAATGCTGTCCGTCTCTCCACCAAATGCGAACCCCTCCATCTGAAAAGGACAGCTTGAACTGACTCTCATCCGAAAAGAATACTTGGTCCCATTGAGTCTGATACCATCTAGCATGTCTCTCTGCCAATTCCAACCACTGAGCAAAATGTGCCTCTGTCAGTAGGATTCTAACGTAGGGCTGATAATATTTCAATCAATTTGCTTTTAGCTGTTGACAGACCGGCATTGAAACTGATTGTCAGTATGGCTCCGAATGATTTCGCAATCCTCTTGTCAACGTCTTTTTTTGCTGCCACGTCCTGGAATATCAGCAACATCGCCAGTGTCACCATACATTTAAATCAACCTTTATAGCTCTCTTTGAACAATTGATCTGTAACGCAATTGTTGCTGATGAGGCTCTAGCAAGATGCATGCCAATGCCTTGGTTTCTTTCAGTAATGGAACGTTTTGGCATTGCCGAGTGAAAGCATTGAGGAGAATAATTCATATCAAGCAATGCTTGCTTTTACAGGTCTAAATTGATGTAAAATCATTTAAAAACGCCAACTGAAATTGATGTAAAATCATTTAAAAACGCCAACTGAATGGTTCACAAGATATGGAGAAGGCAAACAAACAACACCATAGTTTTGTAGGGTCAATTTTTTACCATGGTACATGCTTTTTAAAATAATCTATGAAGATCCGAATACTTTTTCAATCATTTTTGGACAGGCAAGAGACAAAAGAATTTTCCAGCATTCGTTTGAGTTTTATCTAGATCTATAAAATACTTTTGAGATATAACGATTTCTAAAGTGGGAACTTGATTGTGACGCTCAGAATATTTATTCATCAGCAAGAAAAACATAATGCATATTTTATAAGGAATTAAACATTAACTGAAATAAACGTTTTTCATTCTCTTAACCTCCTCTTCTAGGCAGCCACTAAGACTTGGCAAAGATTTTGTCTGTTATCTTCAGCGGATGGCCTTGGGCAGATTCAAATGCATTGTCATGTAAAAGCATGTAGATTTTTAAAGCATAGCAATTTTCAATAGATCCATCTTCAAATTGATTTTTATACTAGATCTATACATCTTTTTTCATTACTCTTTAATTTAGTTCTTTAGTGTAATGGAGTATATCTTTACTAATGTAATCTTCCTTTCAGAATTCTTCGGTGGGGAAGTGAAAGCATGGATGACAGTCTTATAGGATCTTTTGACACAATTTTATGCGCTGATTGGTGAGACACTTTTCCTTGTCCTATTAACCGTAAAAATTATTTTAAAAAAGGGTTTTCTTTTATATAACAAGATTCATGCAAAGACAAAATAAGATTAAATTTGACTAAAATACCTGCTGGGAAACCGTTTTATTTTCTTCTGATTTTCATTTTTACTAAGTATGAAACTTCAATGAGCTCACCTACCATAAGAACATTTTTTGATCAAACAATTCTTAATTTTCATCATACAGTTTGTTTTTTGATCAAGGCAGAGAGGATCTTGCTGCTCTTATATACAGTCTTCTCAAACCAGGAGTAAGTGGGTTTTTTCAGATTTTGAAGTTTCCTTTATTTTTAACTTACTTACATACTTATCAAATCAGATCCAGAGGCTGTTTGAGTATGTTACTTGTGTAGCTGATGTAGAATTGGCATAGAATTTATAGTTCTTCGTTAACTGATCTGTGTTGCTATATATTATGGTGCTTTGTGTACCTGGTGTGTATGTCAAAGGATGCATATATGTTAACTATAGAGGTTCTCATGTGTAGTTTATTGTCATAACATACTCCATTTATTTTTCCAGCATGAAATTTATTTCTAACCTGCTTCAAGAATGGCTGTTAACATAAACAAGTCACCATTCAGTATTAGAGTGTCTGTGTTATTTATCTCTCTCTCCTACGCATGCACACACACATACACAAATGGAAACAAAGCCATTCACAAGGCAACACAATGACGAACAAGGGTAAACTGTTTGAATTAATTTTTTGGTACATGTAGCTAAAAAAATTTGCACCAAAATTAAATACCATTAGAATAGTAAGAATTGTGGATGCTTTTGTTTCACATCCCGCAATTTTTGTCACTAAATAGGCTAGTCTTACTTGGTCTGATGCATAGAAATATACACTTAACTAGAATACAATCGCTTGACTGAAAACTCTCTTCGCCTTTGGTTTGGTGAGAGACTGGATGTGGACCCAATTGTTCCCGTTAACTTGCCCAAGTGTTAACGGTGATTTACATTATTCATATTCATATTGCGGCTGCACAACTCCTGCTCATACAGATTCTCTTTCGTCTGATTTTGAGGCTATAATTGATCTTGCTAACTCGTCCAGGAAGTAATGGCATTCAATTGAGGCCACACCATTTGGCTCATACGGATTCTTCTTCGTCAAATTCCATGATCTGATAACTAATATTAAAAAATCTATAACAATGATAACAATGACAATCTAGCAGCCACTCCCATCTTTAGGCACTTAAAACGCTAAAGTTATGTTTATGTTATGACGAGCAGGATGACTGGACAATCTTTTAACAAGCTTTCATCATTCTTAAGTGTTATCTGAGATGGATGTTGGTTAGTGATTATGGCTCTTCATTGTTATCCTTCATGGGAGGCCTTCATTATTAAGTTCTTTTTCATGGAGTTGTTGATTTCTTGAATTATTAGGCTATTTAAGAATGGCATATAAAGGGTCTTTTAGTTTTCTTTCCCTACAAATAAACTCAGGTGATGTTTTGTTTTTAACTCAGATAGACTAGCTTTCACAGTAACATGTACCTTACCAACAACAAGCATTTAATTTTCAACGTTCCCCTTCACACATTTCAGTTATAAGATGCATAATTAGCTACTTGAGCATATTGTTTTACCTTCACTTTGTTTTTGCAATATTTTGAAAAATTTGCTATTTTTAAAAAATTATATTTTTTCCATAGGGTCAAGCCCTAATTCTTGCACCTTCTAGAAATGAAACATTCCAAAAGTTTGCACAAATTGCTTCTACATTATTCACAGTCCATCAAAATGACCGTTATGATGAAAATGTATGGTCACTCCATTTAAAGGTAAGACTGAGTCCACAAAAGCTGAGTCTATTATACTCCTTATTTTCAAAGGACATAAACCAACAATAATTATATATTTTTAGTAATTTTCTCTCCTCAACATCTAGTGATACTCAGTTTAAATACGCTTTCATGCATCAATCCAAGGAAAAGAAAAATATAGGGCTTCAAGAAAAAATAAGATACTTCCCTTCTTGAATGGACCAACTTTGTTTATCATGTGTAAAGAAAAACTATTTGAATTTTATATTTCTTACTAGCTTTTGACCTACCTACCTACCTACCTAACCTGATTTTAAGGCTTTGCAGTTTAATGAAAATGTCTTATTGGTATATTGTATTTATGCAAGATATTCTATCACCATTAATAATTATAGTTATCTTCTCATGAAAATCGTCATGGTAATTATTGTTGACATTTTCATTTCAATGACAGTTGATGAAAGAAATGAAGGACACCTACAACCCGTCTTTGCACTTTCCTAAAATGATGAAATTAACCAAGTCCTTAGCATCGTTGAGAGAAACTACTCCAGAATCAAGATAGTTTAACACTCTCATAGCAAGATTCATCCATTGAAATTTTTAAAATTTGAATCACAGCATTTTAGCAATTTGCTTTTTATTATATCTTTAGCCTTTATATTGAAATGTTATCAAATGTCATTCCTTTTTATTACCACTTTTTAAAAGCCAATTCTACATGTACTACTTAAACAAAAATTTTGAAAGAGTTTTAATCAAACAGATCCAAAGCAAAAGTTATATAAAAAAAATTTCAACTAAAACAGTTTAACTGTATGAGTGGATTATATAGTTCTTGCTTTTGATCAATTTTATGTTAAAAATATTTCTTCTGCTAACTGTGACCTCAATATTACTTAATATTTAGCTATATTCATTGTAAAACTAAGTAAAGACATGACCAAAACCATTGTTTTTAGCCTACGAAAAATAAAATGACTCAGAGAGACAACTTTCCCAATTATAAGAATATATTGAATCGCTCTTAATTCATTAGCATTTTTCTTTTATCTGAAAATTATTGGCCTCTTTAACTTAAGATGTGACTTTTTTTATGTTGTTGTATAGTAATTAATCCTCCTCATGGCATCAGTCGAAACATAACACATGGGCAGTACTACTGCTGTCTCTAAATGTGCTATCTTCCCCTACACATATTACTATATGCATATCAAAATGACTTTTTTGTGAAACCTGAGTTTTCTTTTTATTTGCCAAAAAAAATGTATTGAATCATTTTACTGAATCAAATTGTTTTTGATAAATAGTTTTTGCTTTTGATTAGATTAATGTTATAAATATTCTGCTAACTGTGACCTACATGGAATCAAATTTGAATGACTGGGAGAGATAGCCCTCTATAACATTTCTTTATTTTATTATGATCAAAGTAAGGCAAGGATTTTAATGAAAGAATGTACTTAATTCACCAGTATTTTTTTCATCATTCATCCCAAATTGGGTCCATTTTAATTTAAGATAAGACTTTTTTATCTCACCAATTCATAAATCAACCCTCAACACAGGCCAGTCAAACTTGACACAAGAACATTGTCATATTGCCAGTATCTATAAGAGCTTTCTATCCACCTGTACATGTATTACCTCGTGCATATCAAAATATCTTTGTGAATCGAGTGTTTTATAATTGGCCAAAAGATTAATTACAAGTCAAGATAATTACAAGTGTAAGTTTTCTACCTGTTATGGTAATTTTGCTCGATGAATAATTTATACTTGGTTTTTGCTTTTGATCCAATTTATCTTTTATATTTATATTTCTTCACCTTATGTGACCTCCTAATACTTAATGATGCGCTCAATGTTTGTCAAAATGCAATGTCAAAGAGAATGAACACATGCCAAAAGGAGTGTTTTAGCTATGAATAAATTGAATGACTCTGAGAGATAGCCCACCATGACATTATTGACATGTAATCAAAAGCACTATACTTAATCACTCTTACTCTTATTTCATCAACATTATACGTTCTTCTGGAATTGGTAGTGGCTTTTATTAAAGATGAGACTTTTTTTTGATCCCACCAAGACGTGAATTAATCCTTTACCTGCAAGTAGTTTTTGTTATTTTTATCTACCGGTACATGTGTTTGTTCATACATATCAAAATGACTTCATGAACCCAGTTTTTGTTTTGGTTTGTTTGTTTTTAATTTGTTATGTTATTGTGGGCAGTATGCAACATGTATCTTTCTTCTTAAATTTAGGCATAACAACTTATTTTGGCATTGCTATTCTTATGGCTGTGGTTCAGTAATTTTTTAATCATATTATTTCTCCGGTAGTGTATTTTTTTGAAATTTTAAAAATATTTCGTTTATAAGTTCTAAGTTTGAATAGTCTCTAGCAGATCGAAGTAGCTAAAAAGGAAAAATCTTTTTAACATTTTCCCCGCCTATTCATCACACTACTTTCTCCTCCCTTTCTTATTTACAATACCGTATTCGCTCTATTAGACGCCCCGGGGGCGTGAAAATGAAGGAGAGTGGGGGCTTCTAATAGAAAATAAAAAATAACAATTCCGATGGAGAGTTTTAGGTCTCTTCTTAGAACACTGTAGCCCATATTGGAAGTAGATTCAATTAATAAACCTTACGCAAATATATGGTACAGGAGATAGAGAGAGAGAGAGAGAGAGAG
>JASKDV010114530.1:0-14437 GCA_032466395.1 Aegires albopunctatus | reverse complement strand
TATTTATATATATATAGATATAGAGAGAGAGAGAGAGAGAGAGAGAGAGAGAGAGAGAGAGAGAGAGAAAGAGATAGGAGAGAGAGAGAAAAGAAAGAAAAGTGTGAGATAGGGAGAGTGAGAGAAAGAGAAAGTAAAGGATGAGAGAGAGAGTTAGAGTCATATGCTTTATTCATTGCATAATGATCACAGATTCTACCGAAATATAGCACCTGACAATTGATCAGTATTTTTTGTCACAATGATCTTTTCATTACAATGTTATTTTTATTGATTTGAGACGATGAGCATTTTCATTGTTCCAATTAAGCGGCGAGCGTTCCAATTAACCAGTATAATTTATACATTCTGTCTCAGTCAAATCGTTCCAATTATGCGGCGTTCCAAATACTGGCTTGCACTCTATATCCTCAATTATTTTAGGGAGTGCTGAAAATTCATTTGAGAAATTTCCCTTCATAGAATACAAAGGAGGCTAAAAGAAGAGAAATCTACACATGAGAATCTTGCTTAGTAGCAGCATTGATAATGCAATTCATTGAAATGTATCAAAACTCTGTTTTGCAAGAGAAGTCATACATAACATACAAAATGTTTATTGAATATATATATATTCACCATTTTCAAATTTACACAATTTACTTTGACCTAGCTGATGATACAAATTAAAAAAAAAATTAAAGTACATGGAATTTAAATGAAATGAGGCCTACCTTAAGCCTAGCACCAACATTAAAGCGACAACTCCTCTTTCTTCCAGTCAAGGTGAGGGCAATACTTTCTTGGGCCATAAAGCGTATGCCTATGTAGCGATTCATACCAAAGACTATTGGCTGGAAAGGGGGAGCATGAACATGGGTCTCCTGGTCTCTCCAGCTCCACGCACGCTTTCGGCTACCATTAAAATCCAGTTCAAGGCCTTGAATTTGATCATAGTTCAGCCTATCAAGGAAAGGGAAATTACAAACTTTTAATTAAGGGAATGTTGTGAGATGAAATACAAGATTCTCTCAGTTTGCCTATTACTTGTTTACAAACAGGAAATAGGATCTTGTTACATTTTTGTGTAACTCTGTTAAAAGTGTCTTTCCCTTCTTTGGAAAAGCAATTCAATATCATTGCAGAGGTTAAACTCCATTCCTTTCTGCTTCACTAGATTTTGTTTTGTTTTATTCCTTTGTATTTATCTTTCTTATGATACTTGAGATGATATGAATATATAAAATGTCTTTCTTTATCGTTTTTATGCAGTTTCCTACAGGAATCAATTTGGAATTTCACAAGATAATGTCAATCAATCATAATCAAACTTCAACATTCAAATGATTTCTTCTACTTTCCTTTATCTTCATAATCCACTACAAATTGAAGAATAAGAATCCAATTGTGAATGCTTTAAAAAAATGTCTTTGATGAGATATACACCTACCTTACTTTTCCATTGGCAAAATAACAACATCCAAAACCAGTTGGCTCAAACACACCTAGAATGTGCGGATTATCACTGTCATCCTGTACAATGTAGGTGTACTGACCCAAAGAAATACTCAGGATAAGAATGGCAAGGTTTCCTGAAGGATAGCTTTCAATTTGTCAAGGATAACAATGACTTTGAAAGAGTGAAAGAGTTAGTACTCAGTAATAGAAGAAGTGATTTTTATTTTATTTTTTGTTCTAATCCAGTTATATTACTCAAAACTTATGATACTCCAATAGAAAGTAATTTTTTTTATTTCAACTCTCTTGAAAACTTTTCAAAATTGCATGAGGTCAATTATGACACAAATGCACCCCAAAGATAAACTTTAATGTTTAATATGTCTTTGACTCTAGTAAACAATTTGCTATTGGCAATTTTATGAAACTGGTCCTGGAGATAATTTTCCCAATGATTGATTCTTCAAATAAACTGACAAACTCAATCAACTTGAAATGTTACTGTCAGTAGACCTAATAAGAGGCTAGCTTAGAAATCATCATCACCTATATGTGAGGTAAGAGCTCCTTATGAATTCTTGTTAGTTCTTCTAAATACAGAAAATAAAAAAACCCCCAAAAAACAAACAAACCAAAATCCAAAATCCAAAACAATGACACACACCAAAGGCGGTGCTTGGCATTTTATATTCTCTTTTATATACTCTTTAAATCTTAATAAAATCCTGATGGCCTCAAAAGATACAATATGTTGCCTGTTCCATCGGGAAATATGGTGAGAAACTTGGAACCATCTGGGTAGAATTTCTGAATGAGTTTTCTGTTATGCAGCTGTTGACGAGAATTAGAAGTTTCTGCTTAAATCTTGCATTAACTTAATGATTTCACTCAAGTTTTATATTCACTTTCTCATACATCTAACCATCTGACAGATGTTGTCAATGAGTTGTCTCAGTAAGTACAGAAATAATGAATTCATTGAGTCTGAAGACTAATAAAGAGAATATTGATAGTTATGAGGTCAGGGCACTTGAACTAATCTCAAACAAACCCATTACATAATGTTTGAGTGAGAGCTCCACATTTAGAGAACCATAGTCGTTGAGATATACAGACACTCAGCTTAAAACCTTATAGGTTGGGGTTCAACTACCCCATGGTTTCTGTTTGCAGAGTTCATTTATCTCTCCCATCCTATGATAGGTAGGATATGAAAACATGGTAAATTTGGATGTTTCAAGCGTTAGTAGTGCATCCATGTGGTTGGAAATAGAGGTGAGTAGGCTAATCAAGTCATTACTCCAAAACTCTATAGTCCTACTATATAAAATTCATATCTTAAAAAAACACACAAAAAACAAAAACAAAACCCAAAAGATCTGCAAGATTCTTAGAGGGACTAAATGTCAGTGGTCAAAGTGGTTAACACAGCTTAAACTTGAACACAAGAAAACCCCAGCAGCATTCTTTCATCAACACATCCAGTCAGCTGAATGACATACATGCAGTAAAAACAAATTTTCTTGTTAACCACGGGTCATTGGGGGTGTTTTTTCAGGTAACCTTTTCACCTTAATCAACGCTGGTGTTAATGATTACCTGGCCATGATGGCAGTGTTGTCTGTATTTTTTTAAAAATGTATTAGCACCTGTCATTTTTAAATTTTTGTTTTAGTTTACGGTTTAAGATGTCCCTCATTTGAATGCCATACAAGGTACATCGGGACTCATTCTACCAGCCCATAGATAGGGGTATTCAGTAATATGAGACCCACAGCCATGCAAATCCCCAGCGAGAGCGGGACCAGTGGTGCAAGCCCCCAGCTTTAGAGCGGGATTGATTGCATCTTTCGTGGCTTCATGTCGATTACTTAGCCAGCCATAAGTTAAACAAAAATAAAAATGTCATGTAGAAATTATATTTTTTAAATTTTCATATAATAGACTCGCTGTGAAAGAACTTGCTCCAGTTTCAACGTTACATACCAACAAGTCCAACAAACCATACCCTTATCTGCGCAACAAAATAAGAGCAGCAAAGAAGCAGAGTAATATCATTTGTAGTTATCAACATCAGTGAGGTTCCATTTGGTATCAGTGAGGTTCCATTTGGTATCAGTGAGGTTCCATTTGGTATATCATAATTTTATTTTAATGTATTTTTCATGGTTTTGTGTTGTATTTTCATCATTTTATTTCCATTGTAGAACGTAAATCCATTAACCTCCCAGTTCTCAATCCGCCCAACGAGAAGACCAGCTGCTTATTTATGAATGCAAGGGTCAGAAACAATTAGACCCTGCCCACAAGTTCTTTTTCATCATTGCGAAGCCGCCTCCACTCTAATACTACACCACCTGCCACTTATGACGGCACTTCCCTCAGACTTTCCCAGCTGGGTTTAGATTATTAAGAACAATTATCCAGTGCCTGTCATTCATCTTGCGTGCTCTCATTTCTTAAGTGTACTTATTTTCAAGGTACATTCATACTGATAGAAGTTGTTATAGTAAACAATAATGGCCAATCTAGCTGTGGAAAGAGAGACTTTGAATTTTAGAAGTAGAGAATAAGAGTGAAATGAATGACCGACTCAGTGTCCCGTCATTGATCAAGATCAACAACTGTAATCCATTTTGTTTCTCTGCAATATAGAGTATCAACCAGCGCTTAATGTGAACGATGAAGGGAGAGCTTCGATCACCAAGCTTTCAATCGCAAGGCAAGGAACTCTACTACTTCGAAGCAAATCACACCTTCTAATAGCACCAGTTTATACACAAGCCCGGACTAAACGGCCATGGCCCTGTTTGCCCTCTGATAACACTTTTCTATGAAAATAGGGAATATAGTGTCCTTGTCCAACAAGATAAGCTTATTGAACAGATCAATCACCTGCCTGCTACCTACAGTCACCAAAAAGCTTCGTGATCCCTGCTATGCCAAAAAAGCATGAATATCATTAAATTTTAACCTAGGCTATCTATAGTTTTGTAATTTCAAAAATTAGGCAGTGATGGGCATCAGATTGTTTTGTATAGTCCGTTGCAAGATATTATCTTGGAGTACGGACTCTTTGTAACAAGATACCTTATAGCCCAGATAGAAGGAATTAAAAACCTCATAAAATTCTTACTTTAAGTTGAATTTCAGTCCTTAGATCTTGGGATGATAATGGATAAATGACTCCTAACTGAGGAAGTGCTCAAGTATAATCAGAAAAGCTAATTTACAAACTCACTATACTCCACCTAATCATTCCCGCTGGAAATGGGTGAATGCTCTATTTGGAGTTTGCCCACGATAAACTGAGGCCTCCAACACATAGATTTTTTTAATCTGTCCAGTCATTGACCACATTAACGTTCAAATTTTGGACATGCAATATACATCATATTATTATTTTACCTTTCCAGATGCAATCATAGCTGGGTGCAATGGTTCGGGTATAAAAACTTCTGCCTCAGCATCATCAATGTCAAGAGGGCTTGGAGCTCTTAAAGTCCATCCTTCCTCTAAGCAACGTTGTGAAGAGAGCTGATAATTGATTGTCTTCATTTGCCTGGCCACTGCAATAGAAAATAGGATGGCAAATTTATGGAGGAATGTCCTGCAACTCAATAGATGATTCATTTTCTATCAGATGCTTTTTATAGGATTAAGCTTACCTTGTTATGGACCTAACAAATTATCAAATCATTCTCATTGAAGTGAAATATTTCATAATAAAAAAAACTGAATATGTTAAAAATGATCTAACCAAACATTCAAGCTAATGACAATACACACAAGTGTAAAAATTAAATTCTGGGATCAAAACTTATAAGTCTTTATTTAAAATTCTTCTTATTCTGTTTTTTATCATTTCAGTTATACCGGTATAGCTTGTGTGGCAAGATGAGAAGATCTCATTATATTTACCTTCAATTAAATGCTATTCATTATACTGATATCTATTTTGTGATTATGTATTCTTTTTTATCTAATCTGTACAATATATCGTTAAAAAAAAAAGGAACCCATTATAATACATTTCTTCATAACAGTTTATAGTTTATATCATTCTAAACTTTTTAAAAAAAAAAAGGGCAGTGCTTATATATTGAATATGTTCAATATGGTGCAAAATGCAAGATGAAATGGTGGGCATATTGGTGCTAAAACAAAATACAATTTGTATATAAGAGACTTAGTTTAAAATTGAAATAACTTGTTATTTTAAAACAATGTTCTTACCAAATAAACAGAGATGTATGAATATTATTCTGACCTCTATCAGAAAATGTAATGGACCATACCCATAACAGAAGTATAAATATATTTGAACAGAAGATACATCTACTGGAACAAAAGGACTGACCATGGCAGTTCAATGTTGCTTGAAATTGATTTGTTCCAACATTTACCACAAAATTTGTAAATGATACATACTTGCATATATATTAGAAACATAAAAAATGTCTTATTTTTAATTTGAAATATAGGCATAGCAAAGAAAGACCATGAAAGTTCTTGGCATTATAATATTATGTGCATTTGAAATAAAATTGTACAGGCTCCAAATGCCTTTAAACAATCTGATCTATTTCTACTGAGTTGAAAATCTTCAGAGAACGGTAAAATTGAAATGTTTTAAATGTCATAAATTAAAACATAATTCATAATGATAACTTTGTTTACAGGCTACAAAAAATATTTGAAATATTTTTCAAAAATCAGAAAACAAAAATACATAAATGCAGGAAATTATTGATAACTGATAACATCTATATTATATACAGTCGAACCCACTTATTCTGAAACTAATGAAACTCAAAAAAATGTCTAAAAATTTCAGTATAACCTGGATTTCAGTATAACCGATAATGACGCAAATGCTGTGTAGAGGTACTTTAGAATCCCATAATGGTGTTTTGGGTATTATTCATGTCAATGAATGGAAAGGAAACCCTGCATCAGCCATTTTGTATAAGGAATTGGGACAGCCATTCACTGAGTTACAATGGGTTTTTTATTTCGTTTTCTTTCAGTTTTTCTTTTTTGTATTATTTTCTTTGTGGCTGGTGTCTGTTTTGACTTTTTACTAAGAATTTCTGAGATTTCTGTTCTCTACCAGCCAAAAATTATTTCAGTTTAAGCGGGCATACGTTTAGATTAACCGGTCTATTTATATAGAAAAAATTATGTTTTTTTTTTTAGGTTTCAGTTTAATTGGGATTTCAGTATATCCGATTTCAGTATAACCGGGTTCAACTGTATATATATACGCACATGAAGATGGTCAGAAACACTCAAGTAATTGCCATAAGTAAGAGAGAGATTGTGGTTGCTTAATATCATATTTTCATCAAGTTTCCTGTAGTGTTATTTAAAATGTTAATATACATTGTATATAGATATTATCTTTAAAAATAATCATAAAATTTCAAAGTATGCAATAGGCTTTGATTAGATATGATGCCGTGAATTTATTATTATCAAATGTAATCACAACATTCTGTTAGAAAACAGCAAAGCCAGTTGATTTCCTCTCCCATGCTGCAAATCATTGTTAAAGAGATTTAAACATAAATTCATGATTATCCTTTCATCACAGGACACAAATGCTATTAAAGAATGCAAGAAAACAAAAAATCAAAAGCACTATTGAAACTATAATATTGTACAATTTAATTTGTGCAACTTATTTCATTTAAAATGAACATCACAGCAATTATTTTCATCAACTCTATTGTTAAAATACTTATTCTGTTTAAAAAGAATAATCATAGAAGTTCATCATTGTAGGAGTGTTTTTGACAATTGAATACAAGAAAAAGTATTCTTTCCTTCCCTTTCTTACTTATGTTTATACCAAACTTCGATCTCTCTTTTTTTTTTTTTTTAATCTCATAATAATGCTACAAAACAAAGCTAATCTAGATCAAAGTAAAAACTTTTTTTTCTCTTATCAAAATCTAAAATTGATTCAAATTGATTAGGATATAAAGAGGTATGACTAGCACTGAGCTTTGTCATGAATTTCACTGCTGAAGCAATTAAATCTGAAAAAAACATCAACTTTGGTAGACTTTATGTGGTTTTGCTGTTTATTTCTTTCAAGTGTTGGATGACCTATAATTCCTTTAAAAAATTCACTAAAATAAAAAGTAAAGGAAACATGAACTTCACATTCCTTTTACTTTTCTTATTTAGGGCCTATGTAATGGTCTTGGAGAGCTTGGATCATACCATACCATAAGTATAAATGAATTTGAACAAAAAATACATCTACTGCAACATGAGGACTGAGTATACCAGTTCAATGTTGCCTGACCCAATATGCTGCAGTCTTCATAATTACAGCAGATTTATAACACTGTGGAAGAAAAAAAATTATAAAGGAAGAGGAAGATTTAGGGACATGTACAGCCACGGAGGAAGACATTAATGGATAACAATAGGACTTTTGATTGGGAGAGAATGGGAAAGCCAGGGAATGTTGAAAAAGGGAAAGAATGACAAACACATAACAGGATTACAGTTCCTTCATGTTTTGGAAATAGAGAAAGAAGGCGGATGGCAAGGAGTGAAATATATTATGATGAATAATATATCAAAATAGTGAAATAATGTTCTGATATAGAAAGAACCTGATGATCAGAAGTGTTGAGATAACAACTTTCCCAGAAAGATTCTGGGACATAAAATCATGAAATCACCTTTTGAAATAAAAAATAAATCTTATCTACTGGTGCAATGCTTACTTCTTAACAACTAAGGTAAACTTCTTGAATTAATTTTTTTAAATATTTTTTAAATTTCGACTTGTCAAAAAGGTATGAGGAAGCAGGGAGTTTTGATGCAATATGGAAAATATTGATGCAACCCTCGCAAAATTTCACATACAAATAGATATAAATTAACATGAATATGGTATATATGAATGATATTATAATATTGGGTGTGAGAATACAGTTCTATTGGAAAAAAAAACACAATAAAAATTCCAGCTGCATTGCATCCCAACATATTTTTCTGTCAATGTTGAAAATTATTCAGCTTTTAAACATTTTATTTTCCACTGGTAAAACATGGTAAATCAAGTCCAATTTACAGCTCAATAAAGCCATAATGCTCATATAGATAGATCTCTGTTCCCTTAATAAACTTAATTTGAAGAGATCTACGCATCCGATTCAAAACAATACAGTGCATATAAATCAAATCATGATTATTACCATTCGAGATAGATAATCTATTTAATAAAATATAATTTATTCCCATCCATGAACTTGGTAAATTACATCAGAAATATATCTATTAAAGATTTTATTCAAACCATTATAGATCCTATATATTGATAAAAGTGTTGCTTAAGTTATGAATTCTTTTCTGTGTAAGATTTCAAAGGTTTAAGAAATTAAGGATGTTTTCAATATGTCAGCATCGACATAACTTGATTTAATATAGCTGCTTTCTATGAAAAGACATACATGTACATAGAAAAATCAACATAAATGGATTTTATATTGTTTTTCACAAAGCATGAGTTGATCGACCTATTGATCAAATTATAAAAAAAGCTGAACTTATTTTCAACAAAGACAAAATGCGTATAGCTAAGATAAAATGAAAGCGGTGCATGCTAAATTAAATGATGCCCTGGTAAATTATTTAGAGGGGGATAATATATTGACATCAAAGCTGAGAGACCAAATTCAGGCCAACCTTCCGGCACATAGCCTTGAAAAGCACCAAATAGAGTTCCATGCCCCTGAGCACTTCCGGGGTGATACACTGATCCTTTATTGCTGCCAGCAGCAGCCCCACTACTGCTAGCAACATTTGTGCCAGTGGTCTTTGATTTCTCTTTATCCCCTGCTCCTCCAGCACTTTTGTCCCCTTCTTTCTTCCCTCCTCCTCCTCCAGTAGTGCCCACCCCTGTCCCCCCTCCTCTCTCTTTTTGGGACTTTCTCCTAGGCCACTCAGGATAGGAATCTCCTCTGGAAGTACTTTCAGAGTCAGATGAATCTACAACCGGTTGAAAATCGGGCTGGATTGCTGTGGACGCTGGTCAAGTAAAGAACAAATCTCTCATTAACAGAAACAAATTAATAGATATTTTGAATGCTGTAATATCAAGAAGATGGATTTTTTGTGAGTTGAAGAAAAAAAACAAAAGAGTCATGAAAATATTGTCTCTTCTCAGACAGGCAAGTGTTAAGACAATTAATGTTAAAAAGATGAAAAGGAAATGAAAAAAATCAATTTCCATTTCTCATCTCCCAGTTAAACCCATATTCACCCATTCCTTTTTACCCCTCCTACTGCATGAAAGCAAAACAAAATAAAGGGGTTGGAAGATGCTTTGGGTGGGCGGGCTGGACATAAACAGGTGATTAGAATTGTATCACAAGATCTAATATAATGGTTTTGCCTCCATATAATATGAATCGAATTGAGGGTTATTGGTGGTTGTTTAACCTTCTAATTCTATCACCAATGCTATCAATCAATATTAATTCAAAATATAAGTAGAAATAGAGAAGAGAAAGAAACCAAATATTGTCACATTAAAAAGGAAAGTAAATATATTCAACCAAATGAAAAACATTTAAAAATGATGTAACAAAAGAATAAGGGGTATATATTGAAATGGGGTGATTGGTGAATAATATGGGCATGAGTGATATGGTGTGATGGACAATAATTTCTCAGTAAAAGACAATTTATTAAATTTCAAAAGACAGTCATATGTAATGAGGATAGAAAAAAGAAGTTTCCATCTCCTTGGCAACTGTAATTTCAAGGAGTCCAAAGACTTAAAAGTGTCAAGGTGACCATCCTTTAATATTTTCCCTTAACTCTTTCAGCCCGAGCGGCCACTGACAGCGGCCGGTAAATCTTACTGGATCGACGAGCGGCCGCGATGGGTCTTTGTGTACTATAGGCCTAATAAAGACAATAATACATATGAAAACCACAAAACAACTATAGTACGATATTCTGCAATAATCGTTCTTTCGATTACTGGTCATTTGGCCCTATAGGGATATTCCAAATTACAATAATTGAGAATGTAAACAAAACATTGAGCGTTTCATTCAAACTTTTATAGTCTTTATTGCGAAGTTACGTGCTTTGATTATCATTCATACTGAGCTATGTAGGGTATTTTCTGAACACCTGATACTTTTTCCTGATGGATATACATCACATGAATAGAACCATAACAATTTCAAGCCCATATGCAAGTATTTTATATTTTTTACCACTGATTGAATGAAATTCCTTGCTTTTTTTTTGTTTGTTTCCGTAAATGCATCTGTAACGTATCACTCTGTCAGTTTCACATACATAGTCTATTGTCATGTTTGATGTTATTTTCGGAAAGTCCAATCATTGCTGATTACTTTGATATGCAACACTATATACTTATGGGTTGTAATAATGGCAGTATAGCAAAATCGAAAAGGTCACTGACTATTCCTATTCAGTGTCTTACAGAGGCCTCCGTCCACTCCTTAATTTTAGATCCGGACTGAAAGAGCTAATCATTGGAAAAATATATATATTGGTTTTCCAACACAAAATCAAACTCTTTTACTTCTGAAAACAGCATACCATAGATCTACTATGTTTTGAATAAATGAAAAAACAAAATCAAACCTTACAATAATATGTTATTTCATTAAATGGTGTTGTGCGTAAAAACAAATGTAATTTCACACAAAAATACTCTGTGTCTGTGTTGCACAACATAATAAATGCAGAAAGTTCACCCTGCCCTACCCATGTCTTTAAACATCATGGCGCCACCAGCATTCTTTCCTCTGGACATTCCTGTTCCAGCTAATGTGCAAAAAATTGTACTGGATGAAATTGTTTGCCAAATGTTATATGGTAAGAAGGAAGATGAGAGGGTGAGGAAAAAGTAAATAAATCAACCGTCTCTAACTATAAAACTTAAATTTGGGCCAAAATTAATTGCCAAGTTGTGAGAAGCAAACCATATCTCTGATAATGAAGTGAATAGTCCAACATTTTCACCCAAGTTGTATGTATTATCAACTGTATGGATTCCGCATCTTACAACTTACAGATACAGAAGAAGAAATCCTCATTCTGATAGTGTTGCATTTCTGATATTATTATATTTTAAATATATATCTAAAGAAGGTGTTAGAAAAATAGCATAAAACGTATAGGATATGGTAAGCAACAATATTACAAAATCAAACATCTTGCCATTAATATTTGTTGATAGAGCAATGTTTGATCAAATGTTTCAAAGTATCTTTAGGTAAAGGCTTGAATGCATGACTGAAATAATTTCTCAATGACAAAGTTAAGGAGAGGCATAATGAAAACAATTATGATAAAAATAGTAGGGTTTTTTAAATACTGATTTTAACTTTCAACCAATCTCCAATGATTTTATTGTGTTTGGAGTAACTCAAAACATATTATGTAACAAATGTTTTAAAATAGCCATCTACATGTCAATATAAGGCACATAATACTTTCTAGCTACCGGGTATATTGGATAATCACACATCATTCACAACGATGTTAAAAAATTGATAATTTCAAATCATCTAGGATAACTTCAAATCATCTACAAAAAATGTCAGCATCAACGAAAGTTTGAAATCAGCTAAACTATGGTATTTTCAAATTCACTATGAGAGTTTTAACATATCTATGATAGCTTCAAATCACTATGAAAGTATTATACCATTGATGATAGTTTCAAGTCAGCTTTGAAAGTTTTCTACCATCAATGATAGTTTCAAATCAGCTTTGAAAGTTTTCTACCATCAATGATTGTTTCAAATCAACTATAAAAGTTTAAAACCAACAAAGAAGGTTTAAACTATATATATGATATTTTCAAATCATCTATGACAGTTTCAAATCATCTGATATATTTTCAAAATAATGTCTCAATCATTTATGCTAGTTCCAAATTGTCAATGAATACTTCAAATCATTGATGATGTTTCAAAGTATCTAAGATAGTTTGATATCATCTCTGATAATTTTAAATAATCCATAATAGTTGCCAATGATTTATTCTAGTTTGAAACAATTTTTGAAAATTTTAAATGTTTCTAATTTTTTTCAGGTTTGGTGTGACAATTTCAGTTTCTTTCAATTATATTCAATCCCCCTATATACAATATAAGTTAAATGTCATAAAAGTGCTATTAAACAACATTTTTTTCAAGTCAGCATAATCCATATCAATAATTATTATAGCCTCAAGCAATCGGTGATGGTCATCTACAAACATAATTCAGTTTACCGTTATGGTTGATCAAAATCAAGAATTATATTTACAAATAGTATGTTTTACAGATTAAATGAGAAAGACAGTTTTGAAGTAGGAGAAGGATAATCTTAGAATTGAAATAAAGTGTTTTCATATTATTTGCTTGTTTGTAGAGATGTCTGAGATAAAAAAAGGGGTTTGTTAGATGAGATTTATGTGGAAAAGTCAAATATTGAGCCATTACCCCAAAAGGTTTTCAGAAGTAATAAAAAAAGTGTTGCCCTTAGAATTCTTCTTTTCAACCATCATGAGAAATAAAAATTAGTCAATACAGTAGAACACACTTAAACCAAACCAGCGTAAACCAAAAATATCTCTAAACCGAAATAAGCCAAAAGTTCCGGGTTTTTTTTCTCTAATTGTCCTTGTTATGCTGCTAACAGTAAACCAAAACTAATTTCACAACAAGGCTGAACCGAAAACCCAAACCTAAAATACTGTAACGTGATGTGAAGTTATAGACTAGATATAGAAAGTAGAGAAACAATGGTCAGCCAGAAACAGTTGTGACCATTCCCCACCGGTTGGCCTACAAGTACATGTGGTTTTAATCAGTCTATTCCTTACCACACTGCAGTTTGCATTGCATAAAATCTATCAAACACTGATTGTAACTGAACTATAACTGACTTCTGCTTAAAGATGTCATTGTTTGACCCTTCTTGTTACTTCCCCTTTCAAATGGATAAACCAAAATATGTTGGAACCAAAATTATTTCTTCGATTCCAAACATTTTGGTTTAACAGTGTTCTACAGTACATGAAAAACCTTTCACATAGTTTTGCTAAAGAAAATTAGAAAAGATGATGAATATCAAATAATATTCTAAATTTACCTTGTGCTTTAAAATAATGTGGAAAAGAAAAAAGAAATCTAGTCATTATCTTTCAGAACAGTATTCTTCATATGGAATAAAATGTTAAGACTAAGTTATATTAAAAGTAAATGTGTGACTGACAAAAATCAAGTGAAAAAGCTGATAACAAAAAGTAAAATCTTAAATGTTGAAAATGAGTTGAGCCGAGTATGCAAATGTGAAGAAAAATTATAAGTTGGTTTGATTCAAAATATTTGTATTACTGCAATTCAATAGGAGATAACCTGTTATTGATCTGAAAACACAGTATTGAAGAAAAAGGAATCAAAGATAACCTATGGATTCAATAGATTTCAACATTTTTACTTATTTATATTATCATCTTAATTTAATTTCTAATCTAAACAGCAAATCCATTGTCAGCAAATCTAACACTCACAATTGAAATAAGCAGCTTGCAGGCCACTAGCTTCTTGCTGTCTTCTTTGCAATTCTCTTTCTCTCATTCTGAATAATGAAAAACATCACATTTGTAATTCTAAATCACATATCATTCTTCCTTCCTCCTTATCCCCCTTATAGCAAAAGAGCTTAATTAAGGTAAACCAGAACTAAAAAACAGAAAACCTTTTAGTCCAAAAACATTTTTTTTAAAAAAATGATTAAAAAACTGTTTTCATGTTTATAATCTTACACCCAATTGCTATATCGTGTAGTTCTTTCACTGGAAGCAAACTGTAAGTCTCTTGCAAACATTATAAATTCAGATTAGTTTCAAAGTGACTATGAATAATAATAATAATAATAATAATAATAATAATAATAATAATGATAATAATAATAATAATAATAATAATAATAATAA
>JASKDV010114419.1:0-14444 GCA_032466395.1 Aegires albopunctatus | reverse complement strand
AAGAAGAAGAAGAAGAAGAAGAAGAAGAAGAAGAAGAAGAAGAAGAAGAAGAAGAAGAAGAAGAAGAAGAAGAGTGGTTTAAAGATAAAAAATAATAGTTTCCATCAAATCATAGATTAATGTTGTTTCTTTTCAAAAACCTATATCTAATGATTGAAACAAACATGCTTAATAATTAATCAAATGTTATTTTTTGCATTGCAAAGTATTACAAAAATCTGCATTTGAAATGATTTTAAATTCAAATTTGAGATAAAAGTAAAATGAAAGGCTGAACCTTGATGGTATCCCTAGAAAATTAAGATCCATGCCTTCTATTATCAGCCAACCACATTTCCTTTGAGTTGACCACCTGGCCACAAGGCTGTCATGAATGTATGAATAAAAGATGATGTTAAAGAATTTCAATGCTCCAGCCTTTCAAAAGGAGAAAGGAGTGTTGCCCGTGTCTTGTCCCAATCCTATTTAATGATACATGGATGGACAGATCTTAAATAGACTTCTGATTTCATGTGTTATGATGAACCCTTTATGTTGAAGATGGGGGAGAAGCCAAAGGTAAGGAATTATGACAATAATTTGAAAATAATTGTGCCTTTTAGTCTGTGTTATAGGTAAAACAATATCGATAGGATAATATGCCAATACCATCTGCCTTTTTTGAGGAAAGAGATGAAAATAAACATTTTTTAAAGTTAGATCTTTATCCATCTCTGGATTTCTCTTGTCATAAATTTTTGATCTAATTCATTGTAAGCATTTAAGTAGAAGTTCATGTAATAGCCTATTCTTAAAGCTAGATTAGAATCACAAATGCTACAGAACATGAGAAGACATTGCATGGGTCAAGGTAACCAACATCCTGTTCTTGGCATTGCAGGGAGTCAATGATTATATGGAGATTTAAAAATGAGAAACAATTTTAACTAAAATTATAAAACATTGGGGATGCTTTCTTTCAAACAATTGACCATGTGCGCCTTTTCATCTTTCCTGCTAGGACCCCTTACCTTCCACAATCCCACATTTTCCTTTTACCACACATAATCACATCATCCAGTGTTGATAATCTTTAAAATCAATTTCAAAGATGATATATAATATAAAACAAATATCAAATGCTTAAAATGTGTGTTATTTTAACATCTATAAATGATCTTAAAATGGAATATGCAATATTTCAAAGGAGAAGAGTATAATAGGAAGCATTTTGCAAATTGTCATTGTGAGCATTTTACAAAGCTTGGATAAGCTGCTTTTCTCAAAGGTTAGGAAGCTAATCGTTTTTGACAAACTATTGTATACATTTTCTTAAAAATGTGATACTTACCCAAACCACTGAAGAAGGAAGGAACCCTGCAAATTTCAGCGCTCTTTTTTACCTACAATGAGCATCTACTTCAAAACTTTCAAAAATCAGTTATCTCTTCTTTCCTTCAATAATCATATTTACTCCATTTGCAGCTTTCAATCACCAAATTACTCATACCAAATTTATGATCATCCTTCTTTAAAAACATGTGCACACATTCAATCAAAGGTTTCTATCACATATCAAATGGCCTTCACTTTTATCAGCAAAAGTTTACTCCACAAAGCAATAATTGAAATTTACATAGTAAAAGTAGAGATTATGACAATGGCTGATTAAATCTCATAGGGATGATATCTATGGCTGAATTTTCATAAATATATGAACGAGAGGCAAGGAATGGAAAAGCATGGAGATTTGATGAGGATTGCAGAGAAAAAGATAGCTGCTATGAGACATGAGATGAAAAGATATGAAAAAAAAGATTGTAATGATCTGTCAGCTCCAGCTGGTATCATATCCTTTCCAACTTTGAGGAGGAGCTAAATAAACTCTCCGTCCTTTTAACATAAAGCTGACAACACCCATATAGGCTGCTCTTGGTACCCCAGCCTGAAAAACAAATAAAAAGCAGACATTTTTAAATGAACATTTTATCTACAATGAGAAGAGGCAGGGACAAGTCATGATGATAAAATCATCTATAACGTCTATAGATTTAAATTAAAAAGTGATATCATGGGTGGTATTGAGCAGTGATGTAACTAACACTTTTTCTTTGGTTACATAACACAACTCAAAACCATCTATTATATGCTTTTTGTTTTCCGTCACTGTTGCCAATCATCATACATTTTTAGTCATATTGTTATAATAAGTAAGAAATGTTTGGATGTATTTGATAATTCTCTTGATTGCACAGAGACATACTGTATTAATGCAGGGTTCATACAGCTATTATGAGACAAAATTCAAGACTTTTGATATCAACCAAAAATAACCAAAAAGTGGCAGGATTGCCCCCGACAGCCAGTCAGGTGCTCAGAATCTGTACAATGCGGTTCCTACACAAAATCGAGTTTAGTCTTAGGGCTGAACGCTATGTTCACCAAAGCCGGGTTTAGGATTGAATGAGTTAAATTGTTTTGGTTATGTAGCCTAACTAGGAATTAGCAAAAATTCAATATTTAAAAAATTACTACTGCATCTTTCTATAAAGAAATATAACCCTCAAATTGATCGTTGATACCACCTAATTCACCTTACGGGGAAATTGAGGAGTTATTGAAGAAGAACATGATGTCATTGAACTAAAATCCTAAATGTTGAAATAAATGTAGCTCTGTGTTGAGTCAAGGTTGACCAATTGTTTAAGCTTAAAAGATGCTGTGTGATTTTTAAAGCATGTTCTTCCATGCTATTCACACTTAAATCTTTTCTACATTACTTACATTAGGCTTTTGGATACCTTTGCTACTACACTGGCTTTAGAACTTTAAACAGAGACATTGCACAGCTTTAACAAAAGAATGACAAGTGGATAATACACTTAACGGCAGTCTATACTTTTCATTCATGTTAAGACTCATGGCAGATCTACCAAGAATAATGTGAGCGAAACAATCAAGTTAAGAAAACAAAATTGTACCTTCCCCCTTTCCCCTTATTTTTTAATATATTTTTTTCCCCCCAAGCTACGGCCGATGAAGTTGGGCAAAATTCATGACTTTTTCAAGACATAGCACTGGATTATTTAAAAAAAGGCAATTTTCAAGAATTTTTAGGTCTTGAATAGGCTGATTAAAGTTCATTACATTTTGAAGACTTCAAAACTTGCGTACCTTAAAATCATCCATAATGCCTAATAATTTTGCTAACTTCTTGAAGCTATCCTTATTGGTGTATTCCACTCGCACCATAGTTAACTCCGGCCTTGCTCCATTCTTTACATCCTGAGCATTCATTGCAGCTGCTCCATAAACTTCTTGACTAAACATAGGGTCATATTGATCCTGGTGAAAAGAGAAATTATAGAACAGGTTGACTGCTTTATTAAATAGGCAAAGTATTATGATACCTAAATGTCGAGAAAAGAGCATTTACCATTGATCCATAAAATTGTAAGCCACGCTGCTCTGAACATTAAATCATCAGGACAATTTATTAAGGGCCGACTTGAGCAAACTGTGACAAAGAAGTAAATCAGCTAGTGTCAAATAAAGGGCAATATTTGACAAAGTTCACACACATGTGAGCTATTTGCTGATTAAAGCTGGATACGACTGTCTGGCTGACAATATCAGCTACATCCTGGATACGACTGTCTGGCTGACAATATCAGCTACATCCTCATGTCTTGTCTACTACTCTGTCTGGCTGACAATATCAGCTACATCCTCATGTCTTGTCTACTACTCCTGCACGCTACATTTATTTTTTTTTTTAAATGTGTGCATGTTTTGAAATTACTGCCAAAAAAATCTTTTAAAAATAAAGGTAGCACACGTCTGAAAAAGGGGAGTGACTGGCTATGTTAGAAATGCAAAAATCACTAATACTTATCCAATCCAGCAGAATCGCTAATAAAAGATGGGTAAATTCAATCATCATTTCCATCCAAACTCCTTAACCAGTACAAAACAACCCAACAGAATTAATTCAAAGAATGTTGTTATTTTCAATGTTTTGACTCCCCTCTGGTTTACCTTGTATAAATAAGTGAGATCCATCTCCAAGAATGGTACAGCTACTGTATTGAGTTTGATAAACTTTAGGTGTTTATCAAAAAACAAGCCGCTGATGGATGAAAAAATATGTATGAGTATGCAGGCAGTATCAAAAGATTACATATTATGTTTAGAGTTAACTCCCCTCAACAAAAGAATTGTAGGATTTTCTATTACATTTGAGGCAAGGAGGATTATTTTATATTTATTCTATATGCTTCATGCTTAATATACTTCAGTTATAGTTTATACAAAATCTGCTTTAAAAAACCAAAATAAGCTTACTTGCTAACACCCTTTTTCCCAAAGGTGATTGTGCGGCTGATTTCTGGTCTAATGCATTCACGGCCCTTTCGCTGTTCTGGATGACGCATCCAATCATCCCAAAATCTAAAAACAAATAGACAAATGAAGATAAACTGTTCAAAAGTAAAAATTGATGGTAAAATTAAATTATTTACCTCTATGAATTCACATAAAAATAAGATCAATCATGAATAAAAGGAAAACGTTTTTCAATCTCTTGAGTAAGGTCATTAAACAGCATAAAAAAAAATGAAATATTAAGATGGCTGTGAAAAGAGTGCCTTTTATGAAAAAGTTCAAATTGTATAGAATACTCTGCAAATATGAATATGATAAGATAAGCATGAGCCACTAAAACGTAGGATTATAAGCATTCAAAATGATGAAAAAACAGGGAATACATTGATCAAAACTATGGAAATTGTGTTTGTTAAAAATAGAAATTTATGAGAAAAAACCTTTAAATCTTTCTGGACATTAACTTCATTTAATTCAATTTAAAACTTTTTAAAACTTTTTTACGTGTCAGGCCAATTTGGACGCAAGTCCATCCAAAG
This sequence comes from Aegires albopunctatus, assembly GCA_032466395.1. NCBI lineage: Eukaryota > Metazoa > Mollusca > Gastropoda > Nudibranchia > Aegiretidae > Aegires > Aegires albopunctatus. Next base: position 9,543 of record JASKDV010114419.1, on the reverse strand, counting down.
TGATTTTTCTATCATCCATCCTAACCCTGGGAAGAAATCAGTGCGGTACAATAACTCTGTTGAATGAAAGAATAAAAGGGAAAGTAGAACATAAAATTACTGACTACAATGCATTAGACGTCCTTAAATCATTTTCTTGCCTGGAAACAATAATTCTCTTTAGCTATATTCATGTTGAGATATCTTGAATGCATTCCAGCATCACAATTCATACTTTTACTTTCATCTATTATTTCAATTTTCAGAGTGTTCCTCTTTAAAGTAGAAGCATGGAATGTACATGCATTCATATATTTTACCAAGTATCTAGATTGGACATGCTTGTATAATGTCAGAAGAAATAATAAATAAGAGCTGTACCAGGATCATTGGAAACCATTCCATCCTTGCCGTTGTCATTCCAGGCAGAAACACACCACAGGTAAGGATCTTGATGGAGAATAGGGTAAGTAGCGGCAAAGTAATCGTAGAAGTCTGGAGATATGTCCAGGTCATCTGTGTAATAGATTTCATAGGATTGGGAATATCGCGTATGCAAAATGATTGATTAAATCATTCAGGAGGGACATAATTATAGTGGTCATCTTAGATACAAAAAAATTAGCATTAAGAATAAACAAAGAATATGGCTGATAATATACAGGAGTAAAAAGAAAAAGTTCTACCAAATAACTTGAGCAAAATATTTCAGATTTCTTAATTAATTATCAAATATTTAAGTTCATTTAGTCATTTAAAATGTTATATGATTAAACATTAATTTAACAAGTTTTAAACAATTTTACATTGTCATATATTTATGTATCTACCTATGTTCTTCCAATAATTGCTCAATTTTGGAATTAATGAAAATTTGATTGAAATGGAAATTGAAACTTTATATAAATCGCAATAGAAGATTTGTGACCTGTTTTTTCGAATCGGAACATATGTCGCATTTATGAGATTTGAGTATAAGTATCAAAAGAAAGCCTAAATTCTGCACTTTAATATATGATACAAAATTTATGAAGATCGGACTTTACATTACAAAGATATGAAGAGTATAATGTGGATAGGTCGGAAATGGAAGTTTTAAGAAAATTGCGATCAAAGATGGAGAGCCATTTTCACCAGTTTTGAGGATGGACGGATAAACAGACATTAGATAACTGTTGATTCTATTGACTGATTTGCAATAAATTGACATTAGATAACTGTTGATTCTATTGACTGATTCGGAATAAATTGACATTAGGTAACTGATGATTCTATTGACTGATTCGGAATAAATTGACATTAGGTAACTGTTGATTCTATTGACTGATTTGCAATAAATTGACATTAGGTAATTGTTGATTCTATTGACTGATTTGCAATAAATTGACATTTGGTAATTGTTGATTCTATTGACTGATTTGCAATGAATTGTACATACACTTAGTATATATGATAATATCTAACTTGTTACCTAAAATCAACACTATGTGTTTCACATAGTCTAAAATATATCATTTTACATAAGGCAAGACAAAGCACTTTTCTTCTGGTTCATCAGAGGTGATTTTCCTTGATTAGCTTACATTTGGCTCCACCCCTTGTCTCAACAACACGGAGGATCCCAAAATAACTTACATGAAATCAAAGTTTTATTCAAGACCTATTCATATATCTATCGTGCAAAAGGTTTACAATAACACAAAGAAGTGACACTCTTTTTGAAAGGCCACATCCTCCTGTCAAGCCATGGCAATTTAAATTCATTAATCTTGTCTCATGTCCACTGATTCGCGTCAAACTTTTGACCAGATGGTCTTTGAATAGGGCATGTGATTGGTTGATAAGAAAAGGGGAAGGGCTTATCTTTCTATTGATACTCATGTGGTCCAGCTCAGTAATTAACTTACGTCTCAATTTGTTTCTAAAGTTGTCAAAAATGTTGATTGTCGTAATTGAATCTGATGAAACGGGGGACTGAAAAAGTCCCTATTTTATCATTAAACGTCATTAAACATGTTTATTTCAACTGTAACAATTAGTTTTTATGAAAGATAAAGATATGATTGTTTGAAAACGACCTTAATCAAAAATTTGATGGAATCACTGTTTTTATCTTTAAACCACTACAGCTCAAAATCGCCCAAGCGACAGATGTTCTGCTTTAAAGAAACAGGTCACATTTAAATCATTACAAATCAGTGTGGAGTGAAATTTTGCTATACGATCACGAAACATTTTCAATCTTAACAAGTATTTTAATAAGTGATAAAAATCCTCTCAAACGTTATTAATATTCTAATGCATTCTTCAGTGTTCTGTTCTTAATGACTTTTAACGGTGATTTTCATCCATTTATTTCCTTGAAAAACATATCTTCTTTATATAGTAGCATATAATTGTACAGCATTAAAGATGCTCATTAACATACCTTCTACTATAATGACTGCTGAAAAATTGAAGGTGACAAAGACTTGGTCCAGTGCCCATTTATAATGGCGGGCTATTTTGTAATAGCCCACAAATTTTTTCTGTGGCCAAGGAAGGTTAATATTACTTAGATCTGGTTGCTAAAGAAAGAAAAAAATGAGTAAGACAAATTAATTTTGATAGCTCAACAAAGAAGCAAGTTAACAATAACTATACTAACATAGCACAAGCATGGCAGTCTTGTCTGCTTATGTCCCAAATACAGACCAAAATTTTTTATATCTGAAAAAATGTAACGGCCACTGCCAGAAAGGCAAAATGAGCCAGACTTTTCTAGAAATGAGTTCACGACGTATGAGATCTGCCTGATATATGCATTTCTTTTAGGCGGTGGCGGCTAGTGGTGAATACCCATCGTACAGGTCGGTCACTGGGCCCCTTGGGAATTCTCTAATTAACGAGCAATTTTGGTAATTTTTAAGGATTAATTGTACCATTTAGGACCTTTTCTTCCCTTACTTTGGTGAAAATACGGCTCTTCTATAAATTCTAGGTTTTTATATATAAAAAAATATATGTCAATGTTTTGATATTTTTACCAATTATGTTAATAATTAGGTTCAAAATTTCTCTCAATAAACTAGACATGCAACCTTTGTAGTTTAGGGCTTAAAAGCTACTTTACTTATTCAGTTATATTATTAAAGTGCAAACGATAGTGTCCGGATAAATGAAACTTATGCATCTAGAGTGTGTTCAGTATATCACACCTTGATTTTTACGGTTTTACATTATCCATTAATATGAAATTGGTATTACAATTATCTTTTGGTTAATCGTATACACTCAGAAATACTTTAATAATCTCCAATAGATCACCATGCCTCCATCCCTGTTACTCCTCATTCCTGTACACATACACACACACGCATGCACGCACACTCATCCGTGCTCATACACACACGTTATCCGTCCATTCCCAAACAATGTAATGTAATACAGGTAAGATTACTGTGAGCATAAAACTGCCGAAAACTTTGCTGTTTAGACAAACACAATACCATGCATTATGTTCTACCAAATATGCTATGATAATATTATTATACTCATCGCACAGTTCATGTAGCACCTATATTGGCACAGTATTGCTTGGGGTAAATGTTATCATTGTTGTAGACTCAATGCTACACTAAGTACAACCGCAAAACTATGATTATAGTAAAATGACGAAGAATTGAAATCTGCTTCTTTTGTTCTTCAGTCACCAAATATCGTAAATAAGTGTAAACATAATTATATGTTATAACTAAGGAGGATTTGCATGGAGATGGGTGATAATCAAGGCATCCATCGGGATCAAATTTCCATCCAATGCCCCTCCCCTTATATTTGGAAACTGTGTAGGGCTGGTGGATATGAGGCAGAGAATGAAAGGTAGCGTTGGGTCTGTATGAGTACGAAAATAGCCCCAGTGTGTATTGAATCATAAGAAAAAACACATTTTATGTATCTATCTGCATCGTATAAACTTGATTGCTAATGAACAACTTTTAATTAAAAACCTCCACAACTCCGTCCAGATGTGGAATTTTGTTGAGTGAATTTCATCAGATGGGCATGTTCATCATTTCAACGTCATTTTTGAATTCCACATGCCTCTTTTTTGATAATTATTTTAATCATTTTTATTACTCTATTTTGTCACTGATTATAGACGGAAAAAAGGTCAAATGTAAGACGTGTTATGAAAAAATCTATCAGAGCTATAGCATCATTCCCTTAATCTTTCAAAAGCACCATTTATCAAAGATATCAACATAGTATTCTAAGCTAACTTGTGATTACTCAAATGGGACAGCAGTATAAAACAATAATTAAACCCATAAAAATGCTAATGCGTGTGCATTCAAACTGGCTTGTGAGATAAGGGGCCAACAGGTAGCTGAACATGGTTTGATCACCAATGATAACGGTGATGGGAGGAAAAACTAAAATGTACAGGCCAAACACGCCGTGAGTTGAATACTCAGTCCATCACAGCATAAGTTTGATCACTGACAGTGGAATCGACAAAAGCTATACAGACTGCTGTAAGCAATATTTATACATACAATGATAGATAATTTTGCAACAGTTCTTTTCCAGATAAAGTGTGGATTAATTATTTATTCTTCCACTTTTGGCACAGTCAAAGAAGTTATAAAAAATGCTTACACTACAGCCATCTGAAAATATGCAGATATTATATAGGGAAAAATTTTAACTGCTAATGACTAACATTTAAATTGGATGTAATAACATTTCAATACAAAGAAGATGCATTAAAAAAGAATTCCATACTCGTATATGAGTAACATTATGAGATTTGACATATTTCTGGATGACCTCTGCAGTCTGAGCATGACCACAGTCTTGGCTCACAATGAGAGGAAATTTCTTAGCATCTTTACGATATCTGAAATAAAACAAAGAGAGTGGGTAAGGAGAAAAAAAGAAAAAAATTGTATGGGTATTTCAATTCAACTGATTGTTACTTTCTGATCAAGACTCTCACATTGTCACTTACAGTAGTGGTCCAGTCATTATTTCCACCAAAACTTAGTTTATGACCATTTTATTAGCATTACAATAGCAGATCTGTACATTTGACAACAATCCCATTGGAAAACTATATCATATGATAAAAACATTTTTTGCCAGTAATTGTATAGACAATTATCCTAATCCAAACCATTTAATCTGATAGGGATGGGATGGGGAAACCCCAATGAGCAATTTTGAAAATGGTAAGTTAATATAAGGTAACTCCTCCTCTCAACTTACTGTAAAAGTTTATCCAGGCTTCTACTAACAGTTACTCTATTGCAAGCAATCATAAGGATAGGCAGGATTCCATCCTTCACTCCTTCAGGTATATGTTGCTCTGGACTGGCTGCCATAGAGTTACTTGATTTGTTTGGTATCTGAATTTTCTTGATGGGTCTCAATTTAGCTGATGAGGTAAAAGAAAATGAAGAAAGTGAATAATGCAGAAAAACTGAGAAAAAAGGATGACAGCTCTTTCCCAACACTGCAAGAATATAGATAAAGATGCCATCAGGAATTATAAACACAAAACAAAATGAACTAGCGATGAAAGTTCTTTACCAACACTGCAAGAAATGGAACAAATTTCCACCAAGAACTATGAGTAGCAAAAAAGGAACGCTTGTTCTAAGGTCATTTTAAAATTTTGCAGCTAATATTTTGAGGTGCACTGAAAGTAAGATTAATTTTGATTGAGTTAGTCATTAAATTTGTAGGACACTCATCTTGGGTCATTTGCAATGACTTACTATCATGCGCACCTTTCCCTTCTCTTTTTTTGAACACATGTTCATGCTCATGCTGGGACGTATCACTAGTATACACCTAAATTCTAATGCTGGTCCGAGATTATATCTAGATTATTTGTCTTGATCAAAATGATACAATTCAGCTTAGTTTTCTTTAGTTTTCTACTTCGAATTAAAACCAATTGCATTTTCTTTTACAAAATATTATAACAGCATTAAGTGTCATTTGTTTGCTTTCTTGAAGTCACTTCTTTCTTTGGTTTATATTTCTGACTTTGGACCTAATTTAAACAAAAATAAGCTGTTTCTCCTCAGTGACTGAGATTTAGATTTAGAAAATATATATTTTAATTGAGCCTTTAGTAGGTTAGGATTAGGGTCGAGGGAAGATTAGGAGGAGAGGCGAGGTTCAGGTTAAGTTTGAAAATGGTGCTCTTTCTAGATCTAGATCTAGTCTACTATGATTAGATCTAGATCCAGTTCTCGATCCACGAATGTAGGGTCTGGATCTAGATCTAGATTATCTATAGATCTAGAAATTTTGGCGATAATGATAAAATCTAGCTTAAGGTTCATACAATAAGATGGAGATAGTAGCAGTGTGGCGGTACAGAGTGAAATTGACAGAAATGTTCGAGTTGACGTCAATCAGACTGTCCTATATATTTAAAATGGAAGATAATGGCTAGTTACCAAATAATTTACATCGGCGCAAATAAGGCAAGACCAGAGTAAAATCTAATACAGTCAAACCTGCCTTAACGGTCACCTCTTCATAACCGCCACTGGTCTGTGACACCCTTGCGTTTTTCCTATGTTTTTAACCTCTTCAAAGCGGTCACCTGTCCAACGCGTCACAGCCAGCCCTTTCTGTGACAAAGAATGCCATCTAACCTGTCCATAACGGTCACTTCTGTGATAAAAAATATGCCCTGTTCAATGGTGACATGGCTGACCGTCCACCGACAACCTCCAAAATTTTAATCAATGTGTGAAGTAAGATACACAAAGTTAGTCTACCATAATAACATGGCTAGACAATCCCTGGCGTCATCAGCAGAGACGCAGAGCTTATCTCTTGGCCAGGCCATGACAAAGCCTTATCATGCTATGATTACAGTACGGCCGTGGCCAGACTCGGCCAAGGTGAATCCTTCTCTTTGAAGGTGCCTTCTTCATCTAGACCGTGCTTGATCGAGACAGAATCATCAGATTCAACCTTCGTTATTCAATCAACGTCTGTGAACGTGGGAGAAAAAGGGAGGAAGTGTGTGACCACTGCTCATTGACAAGCTAGATACGGTCATGGTTAGGTGGAGGATTGATTAACGCTAAGTAACAAAAGGGGGGTGGGATTTACCTTGCTATCATTGAACTTATGTACACGTCTCTATGATTTATCTAGTGGTTTGTTTTGCTTTGCTATCGGCCTGCGTGCAGTCCTAAGCCTGCAAATCGACTATCAACAAACGTTAGTAAACTATGTACGGTAGGCCTACGTTGTTGGTTGGGAACTCAGAAGGGAAAGTTTTCCTTCCACAATTTAGCCTCTCTCCATAATGGCCACCTGTCTATAACGGTCACTTTTCTCTGTGATCTAGAGAGACCGCTATGGACAGGTTTTACTGTATACAAATCCTTTGGAAAATTTGGTATTTTAAAATATTAGTTTCAATAACCTTTCTGATCTAAAAGTCAGAAAAGTGAATTGCATTAAGAACTCTCACTTTATTGCAATAATCGGGTGATGTTAGAAGCAACGTTTCAAGACAAAGATTTATTACCTGTCTTAGCCAGTTTAAGAGCTTCCAAAAGTTGTCGGTTGTCCTCTATTTGTTTCCCAACTTGCTGCTGGAGGGTGTCCAGTCTCTTGGACAATAGATTGCTCCTTCCATCTCTCTGTCAGTGGAAATGTGGATATAATAACGATCATTAAACAGCAACCAGGATAGATGCAGAGAACTTACCAGTAGTCAGCCCCTACTCTCTGTCTCACACATACTCAAGACACCCACAATTTTGGTGCCTATAATAAAAGTAGAACACACTTAAATTCGAATTCCTTGGGATATAATTATTAATTCGAATTATCTGAATTTGAATTACACAGTAGCTAGTCATCAAATGATATTGTTAAGCCAGGTTTAGTTGCAAGGCTTGCTATTTTACTGTACTATATACATGTAGTAATATTAATTGTAAGTCAGTCTTCTCTTCCTCTGACTAAGGCGACAGTTTGGGATGGAGTAAAGTTGATGGATGGTTAAGACGCTCTTTAACGGTCATTAGTATTGTGACAATTCAAATTATGACTTTGAACTATCCACATCAAGCCAGAAATAGTTTGAATTAATCAGAATTTTTCAACAAAGCCAAAGAAGAAAAAAAACAACCTAGACTTTGAGCTAACCTCGAATTAGAATTATCCAAGTATGTAGTATGTGGACTCCACTAAATAATAAAAAGAGGAAGGATTGAGTGAGATTTAAAAGATTCATTTGTTAGAGTTCTTAAATGATTTTAAAAAATTTTAATCATGGATATAATTGAGGATTTGATTAGTTTCATCACATTATCACTTACCAGATGAGTAGAAGAGCGGTTGACAAAGGTACTGTAAGTGATAAAGTTCCATACCAGGAACAAGGCGCCCAGGACAAAGATCAAGTGCAACCGTCTGATACGCATCATATTAGAGTCCGACGGCCAAACTAGCCAATCATGGTATTCCTTGACATCATCATCATGATATCCAGTGGAGGGCAGCTCAAGATTGGCTGACCAACTTTAATACTGAGGACAGATAAAGGACATACAAATATTATTCAGATCTCTCCTTTTCTTCAAGCTAATTTGTGACTAATGAAGAAAGATGTCAAACTAACCCCCTGAATTGCAAACAATGCTGACCCTTCTTTCTAAATATTTCATCACAAACAGGGTAATCTAAAACCAACAGCAAGCAGTGAATTGCTTACAATGACAGAAGCAATTATTCATTACTTGATGCAAATGCCAATTGTCAAAAATTGATGTAACAAACCAGGCATCAGGCATATATTATGTATTTGAAAAACGCAGTGTGTGCCTGAGTTTGGTGGATTTAAAAACTACTTTAAGATTAATTTATAATCTAGTAAATCTTCAAATAGCAATGTTGGTTTAAGTCATTTAAAAGGTAGCAGTAAGAAGTTCCAATAATACATTATTGTGGCAAATTGTAATGAAAACCCCAAAAGTGCATATAGAGCCCTTCGTGTTGTGTAACACTTACAGTGGAGTATGCTGGTCGTCAGCTTGCCTATTTTGAAAGCATCTTATTATTTACCTCGACCTTTCATAAGAGTAATTCCTTCTGCTCATCCTTTTAACTAAACCATTCATAAGAAGTAGGCCCATTGAATATTATGACCAACCAGCGAAGAGATCCGTTTTTAGCAAGCCTTCCTCGGCAACACACGTCACAGGATAAGAATTATACTTCACTGAAACAAGCGTTTTATTTTACTAGGGGATTATAGCAATATTTCGAAGTTTACAAAAAACTAAAGCTAAAATTTTTTCTTGGTTTGACTATTCGTTGCCAGTTACAAAAGTTACGAAGATATAACCAAACTTAAAACTTTCGGGGACCGCTCACCACAGTCAGCGTTAATTTGGAATGCTTTGCCCAGCGCGGTCCAGCTTGCTGAGTCGTTTGGGTAATTTCAAATCTAAACTGAAAACCCATTATTTTGTTATTTATGAGAGAGAGAGAGAGAGAGAGAGAGAGAGAGAGAGAGAGAGAGAGAGAGAGAGAGAG
>JASKDV010114308.1:0-13572 GCA_032466395.1 Aegires albopunctatus | reverse complement strand
AAAATCTCTCACTTCGCCCCCCCCCCCCCCCCCTTTTTCCTTTCCCTTCCAACTTTACCCTCTCTTCCTCTTCTTCCTATACCTCATCCTCCTCCTCCTACCACTTCTGCTCTCCCTACTATTCTTCCTATTTCTCCTTCCCCTCTTACTTCTATATCATCTCCTCCTCCTTGTTATGCTCCACCTACATTTTTCCTCTTCCTCCCTTAATTATTCTGACAAACTCAATTAAGAGATGAGTACTTCTGTCAAAGCTCTGGATGAACTAGAGATCTAGGTATGATGACCTAAGAGTAATAATGTATTGTGGTCTCTGAGTAAATGAAATTTTCACCACTATTAATTAATGATGGTAATTTAGGCACAATACGTGAATAAGTGAGAAAAGAATGGATCAATGAGGTCATTTGGATTTGCATTCAAGATAGACGAGATGCAAAATAATCACTTCTTAAGGTTTAAACTTAAGAATTATATTATACTGCATGAAGCAGAGAGGATGGGAATGGAGACAATGACAGTGTTATATTATATCTAATACTGAGACACTTTATGACGTCTGATGGCCATGGAAGCATGTAAGACTAGCAAGGAAGGAATTCAAATTATGGCAATCATTTTTAGAAACATTACCTAGTCATTTTATATCTAGTATACATGTCTGTAATAAGATTTTATGGCATGGTGACCAAATGGTTAAACTGTTGGACCCGCATGTGAAAGGTGGCAGGTTTGACTCTCATTGGAAACACTGTGTTTAAAACTCTTTGGCAAGGTTATTTACACGAATTGCCTATATTTGCAGCGCTGTTCTTACAGCTGTTTCGGTAACGGTAAATACCAAAAGATGAATTTCCCTCCTGGGACGAATAAGTGGAATTTTAATTTTTATTATTTATTTTATTTTGATAAAGCCTCAGTATCAGCGATAATCAGATAAATCTTCAATTTCACAATAATGATAAAGAAAATTAGTTGCAAATAATTTTAAATGTGATTTCCAAATGATTCATGATATCCTTGATTCACGTCTCCACAGGTTTTCAGAGGTATAAATATTCTGGTCACCTCTACGCCTACAGTTCACAGGTTTGGCTTTTCCCAGAAGTTTTCACAGCTGTCTTTATCTCCGTCAATGGACCAAACACAGAACAGGCGCAGAGAGCCATGGATGGAATAATGTTCCATGCGTCCGATATCCTTTTACGTCAAGAAACCTGGATCAGCAGCGACATTGCCTGTTGCTGTGAAGAGGACAATAATAAAGATTATCCGTACGATGATTACCAACAGGAAGAAGCCCCAGTGTCACAGACTGAGGTGACGTATTTGGTACCATCTGCGAAATATGAAGGAATCTACGGCAATGGTTTGGTGGGAAATATCAAAATATCTCCAAATAAAGCCGGTGTTTTGGAAATGCACCTTGGTAGTAATATTTTTGGTGAATTGCTGCCTAGTAAAATGGAGGAAAATCTTAAATTCAAATCTAAGCTCCCATTGGTCAATACCAGAGAATGGGAGACTGAGAAAACTATTGAGTTCATTCCAAATTTAGCAGGAGCTTTTACGATGATCAAACTTCATCTGAGTGAAAAATTAATATACGAATTTGAACGTGGAAAACTTTTTGAAACAATGCTTTTTGCTCCAGATGTGGAAACAACTCTACCTACGACTACAACAACAACAACAACAACAACACCAGAACCGACCACAACCACTTCAACGACGACGACAACAACCACAACGATATCAACATCCACCACCAGAGTAACTATGCCTGAGTCTACAAGATTTGAAAGTTCTCCAACAGTGGCAGAAATACCTGATAAAGAGATAAATACTCATTTACCCGTTGAAGTAAGCTCTTTGATACAAATTCAAAACTCTTCAGATACTCAGGACAATATTGATTTTGAAGCTAGAGACAAGGAAAAAGCAGATGTTGATAAAGCTTCTTTTCAAAGAGATGCTGATGAGCGATCTCCAAAGGATAGATACAATATTGACAGCGAACCTAAATCGGCAAATTCTGCTCAAAGAAGAGGGAGACAGAATGACTTATCAGGAGATGGGGTGTATGTCCAGGCTGATGAGTCAACAACTGAATGCTTTTTGAACGCAGCCAATATTTGTCACACAGGTCTAGGTTCTATTTTGACACTGGTGATTTGTGTTATTTATAATTTAGTGTGGCGGAGTTAATTGAGTTTGATAGAATAGAAATAGAAAGGAATTAAATCAATATTTCAATAATGAAGTCAAATCAATAGATATTTGTTATATACTATAATAGAGTTTATCTACCCTAGAAGTGTTCCAATCTGATTTTTATTTTTTTATTTTTAAACATTGCACGGCATTGTCATTCATGTATTGATAAATGAAATCATTTTGAAAAAATTGCTTCCTAAAAAGATCAGAGGCTTAAAACAATTCTGCTTGTATTCTTAAAATTACATCAATTTAACATCGTCTTATAATTTATTACATAAAAATGTAATGTGTTCGAAATCATTTGTTCCAATGACAAATTGAATATATTTAATTGATGATTTATCTTTTTTTTTTAGTTGTTCATCAAGTGATGTTTTATTTATTGTTTTTTAAAAACCTGTGAGATGGGAGAGATCTCACATGCACAATCCTTCAAAGTCCCCTTTGAAATATTTCTATATAATTATTTATGAAATGTTAAATTATTACTCCATGTCTTCTACAACGTACTTAAAAGTTCAGGTAATTCAACAAACCAAACTTGTGGCAAAAAACAATAAAAGAGAAGAAAAATAAAAGATAAAAATGAAACCAAAAAAAAGCCACGCCTTAAAACTATAGATTCATCCACAAACATTAATATATTAATGAAATGATATTATTCTTCAATTTTCCCTATAATTTTATGCTTTATTTTTTCTATGGTACATTCTAAGAAATATTTATCTTAACATGAAATAGAATTTTAAGATAATTATAGATAAATAGCACCCTGTCCTATGATACACTAGTTCAGGGTTCATTTTATCATTGAATACGAAAAAAAATAATTTTTAATTAAATTTGTACTGTTGTTATAAAAGGTTGTACGTTCAAGTTTTTATATTAACAAGTTGGGAGAGGAAGATTTAAAGAAAACAGAAGAAAAATTCCAACCAATTTGATTTATTTCTTTTCTGAGAAACATAAAGGAGAAAGAAAAAAGACAACTGATCATTATCATTAGAAAAGTAATAGCATTGCTTTGAACTATTTATTCAAAATTGAGAATTCATAGTTTGAAAAATGTTATTGATATGATTATATAGTAAAAATATACTTAACTTGCATTTTAAATTGTTGGTGGATAGGGAAGAGAAAATGTTTTGTTTGGGTTTTTTTAATGTTATGCATTCATTTATGTTTATCTTTAGAAGTAAATCAAAACTTTTAGTTGTCTTTGTAAATATTTTACTCCAACAGAAAGACTGTAGTGATAAATTGGCCGGTGTAGTCTTTTTGAATTTTTGAATGAAGCTTATTTTAGAGTGATATTTAAAGAGCTTTTGATATTAACTTCATTTAACTCATCCATAAATCCATTATCATTATTGCCATTATTGTTTTTTTATTATTATTATTTTTATTATTATTATCAATATTGTGATTATTGTTATTATTATAATTAATACTATTATTATTGTTATTATCATTGGAAAAGTATATGATGAAAATGGGAATTGAATGAAAGAATGAAAAAGATAAGAAATATTTATTCAGACTCCTTTGGGATTATACCTCTGGTTCCAAAACTCCAACAAGTACAGTGTATTGGGTAAAAGGAAATCCTAAATTTTTAACAACTAATCTTCAGAAATATCATACATATATTGTATTATAGCTTGAAACTGATGCTTTTTGGTTTAATTCATTTGATTGTCAATTATTTTTTTTATCAAGATTATTTCTATCTCTGAGAACTGTCTTTATTTAAAAAGTAAAAGTAAAAGTTCTTATATAGCACACAGATCCATGCTCAAGGCGTTTTACAATGACTGTTATACTTACTAATTCAAATATCTGGAGCTCCTCAAGAAAAAAAGCAAGTTAGTAGTTAGTTGTTAATGAGTTATCTCCATGATAATCCTTAAACGGTCTGAATCAAAATTTCTTATTTTTATTATGATGATTAATGTTGTTTCATGCTAAATGTTTCAATGACGTCCGACAATCTTGTTATATTGTAATTGCAAATAATGAATGACATATATGTCTTTTTATAAAACTTCATGACTGGAAAAGAACAAATCTATAAAGCCTTCAATGAAAGAAACCATTGCCATTCCTCAACATGTTTGTTGTTGTTTTTCATTCATGTGTAAATTTATCATTGTCATAATGTTTTCATTATTAAAATTATCATTACTTATTAATTAAATGATTAATTATTATTATTAGAGTGAATTCCTTCCAATTACAAACATCAGGAGTTATCATCAATATTATCAACCATGTCATCCTTGCTACTTTGGCTTCGTTGATTCATTCATTGGGATTTTCCACTGTTGTCATGAAATTTTTATCCTTACGAAATGAAATTGATTTCTTTAAACATGTACATGTATTTCCATCTAGCCAATAGATTGAATATCATGAAATATGGGCTCAGTTGAAAAAGTATTCAGGTACTTTTGGTAGTAAATAATTACGTGTCTAAAGATTTATAGATATATTTATAATATAGCATAGATGCTATCACCAAACATGACCCACTTTCAGATCTATTCAATTCCCTGATCCTCAGGAACTGCACCTGAGATCCATCCCTATCAAATTAGTACGAACTAATCAAAATCCCTTACATTGGTTAAACGTTGTACATGGCATGACAGTATTTAAGTAGATTTTATCTTGTATGCAGGGTAACATCTAATTAAATCTCCAATGTGGCAGGACGTATGATATCCTGCGAAAATGTGCCATGGTTTGATAACCATAATCTGTCAATTAAGGGGTAGGCTATACGTAAAATATCATATGGGGATTTGATGTAGAAAAGAATACATGTAGATTGATCCAGACACCTGTGATGAAATTTGAAATTGTTAATCTTATAAGATAATTGTCTAGGTCATTTTTTGGACATTTTTAGACAGCAAAAAAACCCCACCAAAAACAACTGATTATTTCGGCAATCAAAAGTTATAGAACAAAACTGTTTGTGGACAGTCAATCATTACAAAACAGATAAAAAAACATGAATTCTATAAACATGAAGCAACTGGCTGAGACAAATGAATTCTATAAACATGATGCAACTGGCTAAGACAAATGAATTCTATAAACATGATGCAACTGGCTAAGACAAATGAATTCTATAAACATGATGCAACTGGCTGAGACAAATCTAAATAGTATTAACTCACTTTGTCCTAAAAATGATGAAACTCTCCTTATGCTTGTGATTTTACTCTTTAAACATCACAAACAAGGTGTCTTATGGAATTTCCATTTTCAAATGGCACAATTTCCAATCATTAACATAACAAGAATTTTGAAGGATCTCATTTTACCAATGAATGTTTGAGATTTATTTTAGATCCTCAAATGAGAATATTGAAATTAATTAGAGGAGACAAATTTTGTATCTTTAATCAGAAATTATTTCAGTGTAGTGTAGTCAAAAGTGATTTTGATGCTGATCTCTCTGAGCCCATTGATTTGCTGATCCTGTATATTCAAATGTGTTTCAATTGTTGAAGTTGAAGGTCTTTATGCTTTTTGTATTTATTTGTCCTTAATATGTACTTTAGTTCCTTTTTGTTTTGTCAACCTATTTTATTAGTTTTTTGTTTTTTTTTGTTTCAATCCTATATAAACTATGATTATAATTTTTATTTTCTCAATTTATTTTGTTTCTAGATTAGCATTGCTATCTTCATGAATTGTGTTTCTCATGTCAATGCCTTCTGTCTTTGTTATTATCCCTTTTGTTTTTATTTACGTAGATATTTGTAATTTTAATTACTTTTTCAAATGGTGATGGGAAATATAGCTTCAGAATATTAATCATTGCTTTCAGATAATGAAAAGTTCGATTTTCAGCAACAATAAAAGAATTTTTTTTTTTTAATAGTAAAAAGTAAATAAATATTTCATGTAGCGCTGAGCAAGATATTTTGATGAGCATTCAAAGGTTATTTAGTCTATTTAGCCTTAACTTAAGTGTCATTAATTCAGTTCTGCAGATATTCCTTATAAAGCATTTTAAACAAAAATGTTTGATAGTCATGAAGAAAGTACAAGATTTATTAAATATGAATTGGTTTATTGTTAGAAAATGAAAATTGATAGAAAATGTACCAAAAAGATACTAAAGAAAACTTAAATTCCTTGAAATCTGTGATTTTATTATTTTTTTAATCTTTTATTGATTATTGAGTTTTTTGTTTTCTTGCAATCTAATCTTTGATTAGATGGAGATATTTGACAAATTTTGTCTTTCATTTTGTAATATAATACGTGGTTGATATCAATATCATGCAGAATTCTTACCAATTAAGAATTTTTTTTTTTTTTTTTAAATTTATTTATATAAAATATTTTTTCCACTCACTGATTGATTTTGGGATGATTTTTCTTTCTTTTTAATAGAACATGAAAGTACGCTTTATTGATGTCGTTTTGTTGCATGAAATGAAAATGAATAACTTATTGATAAATTTTTCAGAATTAAATTTCTCCACAAAAATGTTTATTTTATTGAAATAAATTCCATCATCTGTACTAATTAAATGATTCTGAATCAATCATGAACTCAACATAAGTTGAGTGGGTATGTTGTGATTTCATCACATTCATCATTGAAGTTCTCTACCCTCATAATAAGTCATTTAACTAGTTTTGAGATGTTATAAAACAAAAAGCTTATACTGCAGTTATAATAGACATGGAACTGTGTCACAAAATGTATTCCCCGTAGAGCACTGTCATGGTGATATTTAATTGCCTTCCTGACTGGAACTTGGAAGCACATTCCCCCTCTCTTTAATTGCTGTGCACAGTATATTTTTACCTCCTGTCCATTTGCTGCCTATCATCTCCTCTGCTTCTATGAAACACAAAATGATCAAAGTTATCTTTGCTTAGAATCTCATCCAAAACAGGTTTCCTAGGCTTGACATGTGGATAGAGAACGCAGTGACAATTTATTTGGTTATCTTTAAACTCATTCAAGGCTTTTTTCTATATTCTTAGACATCCCCCACTTGCGTGCATTGCCCAACTTAAATGGTCACCTGTTATCTAGAAAGAAGGACCAAGTACTTTTGGATACAAAGAACATTAGGAAAATACTGGGTGGTCTTTGGGGCTTGATGGTCATCGTTATTAAGGTTTTTTGTTTTCGAAATGTTTTTTTTTCTTCTGTAGATCATCTCTCCATTTAGTTACCTTTATTCCTTATTCTTATTACCGCTGTCTGCTTTTCCTCCTTTTCTACAACCTATTTCTTCTACTTCTGCTTTTTTCTTTTTACATGGGCCCTGAGTAGTTGAAAGGAGCCCTCCAACTAACTCAAGACATTCAACCTCAATTCCATAGGGAGATGATTCCTGATAAACTTACAGGATCTTTTGCTGTCCAGTCCGGGTAATAATCATTTTGCTACATCAAGACTGAAATACATGCATGGGAATCGAACCTTCAAATTGTCAGTTATAGTCGATAATATCCTCCTCCTTCCTCTCTCCCACAAGCTCTTAATCATCCCCCCCCCCCCCCCCCCCCCTCTCTCTCTCTCTCTCTCTCTCTCTCTCTCAGAATAAATTGAAACCAGAGGTCCATGAGTTCAATAGTTTATTGTTAAAAGTCAATGGATTTTCTCTCCTTGAGGACTCATGACATCCTCATTAGCATCATGATAATTTACTTTCACATCTGTTGGGAGTCAATCGGGATCTTCCATTAAATATAATTTTTTACCTCCCTTAAAAAGAAAAAAAAACAAACTCAAACAAATAGAACTAAAGTTGGTTCAACAAGTACAATTGCAATAAAACATAATCACCATAAGCTTTATATGACAACCAAACGTGTCCATGTCTTCTACAAGATAATGAAATGAATGGAACACTCCAAGATATAACAACTCAAAACAAAAAAAAAGGAGAAAGGGAGGTAATAAAAACAAAATAGTAACGGGAGGAATGATGAAATTCAGGATGGGGGTAGATGTTCGCTGGTCACATGATGAAGAATGTTACTGTAATTAAGGAATGAGGATATGGAGGTTGGCGTGGAAACAGAAAATAATTTACAAGAAACATAAAGGAAAATAATCTTCATTTATCATGATTGCAAATTTCAAATCATAAGCATTGGGCGTTAATATTTTTTTTTTCATTTCTGAGACTGGCAGAATAAGTATGGGACAAGTTGAATTATATTATCATCAATTATGAATATGAATAATGATATAATAATAATGTCATCGTCATCATAATAAAATAAGCATCAATTGCAAAGATTGGACCAGATTGAAAAATAGTATTGTAAAATACGTGTATGACAAGATTGCGTTTTTTGAACATGGAATCATTACCAACTATACAAAACAAAATACACATTTCAAGCAATTGCTATTCAAACATAGATGATGGGGAGGGTGTGGGGGGGATGGGGAATGATAGAATTAGGGCAGAGAGGTTATAGCTTTATTAAACCTGAACAATGCAGTAACACAAATAATAAAACATGCCATCAAAGACTTGGAGAAGAGTATAAGGAAAGTTAATTCTGATCCTGAATGGTGGAGAACACGCTGAAAAAAGAACCCATGGTAGTTATCAATTATGAAATATGACAACATTTTGACAACCCATGAGCACAAGACTAAATATATAATTTTTTTTTAATTTTGCCTTTAACAACTAAGACATCATTCCAGTCTTGTTCCATAGTAGAACTAAATTGGAAATTTTATTCACTTCCTTCATTTATTTCATTTTTAAACAAATTGCAATGTTATAAAAGAGAGAAAAGGGAATTAGTATCTGAAGGAACAACACAAATTGAAAAAGTGAAGCTACATTCCAGAACCAATGAAGATAAAATAAAGAATGACTGGCAGAAGGATGTATCTGAAAACAAAGGTGTGGAATGGTGCAGGCAAGATGTAGTCATGTGACATTGTCACACAGACAAAAAAAATAAAACATGCATGAATGTCGGCATCTTTTGTGTGAGTATGTGTAAAAAAAAACATGATTTCATACGGAAAGTGGGACAAGTCTTTGAATTAAAAAATAATAATTAGTTGAGAGATACACTCATAAAATGAGTTACGGAACTTTCATACAATACAGGGGGTGTTGAATTATTTTATTATGAAACAACAAACAATATAACTCTAGATATGGTTATACAAAGGGCTGATGTCTAAATAACACCATGGAGAACAAAACAAAGATAGAAAATAATGATGATAGCAATAGAAGAATAATAGATATCAATTCCATTTGATTTTCTCTCCTCCAGTGCTTGAAATCCTCAATGAATGTTTGGCACTACCAATAAATATACACCTGTTTGAAAGGGGGGAGGTTGCTCACCCTGATATTTTAGCGATAGAATAATTTAACACAGACATGGACACTGGGAAGTGTAGATTGAAGACACTTTATAATGTTCCTTCCTGACATAAATAGTGAATAACCTCAAGTACACTAAAAGGAGTGAATAGAGCCACTTAGGCACTATCACTATATTATCTATCCCCAAGGATGGTCTATTAGTTTTTCACAAACATCAATATCACATTTGCAAAACTAACGTATAATCAATCACACGTGTGTACACACACACTCTCACTCTCTCTACACAACACCCCCCTCCCCCTCCCCCTCACACACAAACAAAACGGAATACATTGTACGGAAAAGTCTTTTCTTACCTAACCCTGTCAAGTACACACAAAAAAATTATATTATTGAAAATTTCTACGTATTGGTTTGGGGGTTAATTAAATACATAACCCAATAGCCAAATAAGTTAAATCTTGATTGAGAATACTGAATGCACTAGAGAAAAACAAAGAAGGAATTTGAAAATCTTTTAAACTCCTAACAACGGTGTAATGGTGAAAAAGTTGAAACTAAACAATCCTTTCTTGACATGCTCCATGCATCTTTCTTTTCAGTCTCAAAGCTTTGTTTCGTTTTAGCTTTCTTTAACAGGATCTGAGATCAAAGTAAGGGAATAACACCCTTCAAAATGATGCGAGACGATAATAAGTACATACATGTATTATATTATTCAAGATGACCTATGAAGGTAAAGAAAGTGATAAACAAAAGCAGAAGAAAGAAAAAGGCCAACTAAAGTCCCTCTGAACATCATAAGCAACGATAGACTTCCTACTATGGAATGGTCCTATAGCAATACATAAAAAAATTGAAAGTGCTTTTTATCAAGCTTGTTCTTTGCTCTTTCAAAGCCTCGTAAAGTAAAATTCAATTAAAATTAATTCAAAATACAATCTAGTGATGACCATTAATTGCCAATAACCTCAATTTTTTTTTCCCTGTAATGTCATTAAATCTCTATCAAAGATATATGGTTGAAATGACCTAAATACATTTGAAAAGAATTGGATGCATGGGTGAAGTTTCTCCCCCCCAGCATGAGCTAGAACTACACTCCTCCACAGACATCATTCCAGCAAAGCCAACTGACTATTTTAACAAGTCGTTTCTTTACCAAGCCATACAAACGTGACCAAGGGCTTAAGTTTAGCTAGAATGATGGCCAATGTGTCACAGATTGCACAAGATAAATACAGTCTATTATGTTCACACTGGTTTGGGGAAGTCATGCCAAGTTATGTTTGGCTCAAGACTGTGTGGCATGGAAAAACACAACAGGATCTTTACTTTTTCCATTGCCAAAAGGTAAAAAATATGGGAAAGATCAAATAGCAAATTCTAAAGGGCAAGAAATTGAGAATAGTGTCATGAGGATGGTGTCAGTAATAAATAAGAAGAAGAAAAATAAAAAATAATAAATATATATATATATACAAACAAATAACAAAAAGGAGACAAGGAACTACACAGGAATAAAAAAAAAAAAAATATTAGAATGAGACAATAGAAATACAATGCACGATATATTAAGAAAGGAGCTTTGATGCTTTCATCATTTTGCTCTAACCGAAGGAATCACAAAGTGATAAGAGAAAAATAAATATTGCTTCTGAGATGGGTGTGTTCTCAGTGGTGTGAAAATATGCCGGGTCTACGGGCAAAATCAAAAAGGCAATGAAGTAAAACAAAGAGAACAGCAAAAATATTAAAACAATGTGGAAATCTGGCAACAATAAAAGAGCTCAAGCTGATATGATCTTAGCTTTTGCCTTTACAAATCACATTCTTTGTTGCATCTCTTATTTTTTTAAAATACTCCTTTCACCCTACAGGGCATATAATATAGTGTGATCTGAAAACTCTGTGGTTAAGATCTCAAAAAAGAAAAGATCTTCAAAATCAAAACTTATGATTCATGTTTACTGAAACCAAAGTTTTAAGACATTCTGAAATCAAGTATAACCCTTTTGAATGTCTTTTCTATGAAATCAAGAGAGTAAAGAATCAATTTTCATTTAAATAATTTCAACACCACCAATTGCACAGAAAATAAGTGATAATGATGATGGTTAAATAGAATATTTAGCAAAAATTAGCAAGAGTTATTTATATTAATATTATATTTATCCCCTGTTAGCTTAGATAAACATTTTTCTTAATTTTATTTAGCTTTATTTCTAATATGTAAATGTATTTTCAAAAGCATCCATTGGCAAATGACAGATGGTTATTTTTACACACACGCCCACAAATAACATGATCACTATCAATCAAACTTTTAATCAACCAATGAGTTAGAAGATAGATAGGACTTCTTTCCTAACAGTACCCCTGAATATTATTTAGATCCTTTCAATAAATAATCTGCATATTTCATAGCTCTTTCATAAGGATTTTAAGATGTAGAAGGGAAGTTTGGTGATAAAGAATAAATTTGGCACTACCCTATGATAACAATACATAAATAAAAAAAAATTCTTTTAAAATTGCATGTCCTGTTTATCAGACTTGTGCTTTGCTTCTCTTCACAGTAGTCAAAATTTCTTTTAGTTGCATATTGATATATGTCGCATACTACAACAGCCATGTCAGTTGTCAATAGATTATAATATTAATATAAATAGGATGATCGTACATTCACATGAGATTTAAATAGATTAAATAATAAAATATGTATTGAAAGAAGCATAATTGAAGCCGTTGGACTCAGCTGGTGAAAAACGAATGAGAATCAGTCGAGAGAGATAAAGCTTTAAGAAAGGAACTGGCATTATGATTTAAATGGACATTGTATGGTAAGAGGTTTCACAGGACCTATTGGCCTGTATTTGTATGGCAATGCAAACTGCAAAGCCAATTTCCATTTTAAAGTAATATAGATTCATGTATTGATGTTTTATTGAATGCGATTCTTAATTTGTTAAGCACCTAGAGCTGTGTTGTTACGGGACTGGGCGCTACATAAATAAAGTGTATAATTATTATTAGATACATAGATAAATAAAGTATTTAAAGGAGATATCTTTAATTGATAAACTAAAGTATTTAAAGGGAATATCTTTAATTGATACACTCATTTCCACCATCAATTACGGTACCTTCTTTAACCGTTAGTCATTAAGACAAAGATATTATGAAAGGACTGCGACATGGTAGAATCTGGGAGGAAATGAAAATGATAGAATTTATAAATAGAAGAGCTAGCACAGCCAAGCATCTTGAGGTAATACAAGTACCATCATTTAGTGTGTGAGTGTGTGTGTAACAAGGCAGCAAATAAATAAACAAACAAATTAATGTGTACAGTAAGTAAATAAAAAGATAGTAGTAGAGTAGAGGATGCATAACGTGTTGGTAAATCAACAATTGCAAAGTTGCAGACATCAAAAAAAAAATTCACGCTTTTGATGTTTCACTTCCTCGATTCAAGAACAAACAGAATGACGTACTGCTGTACAGGCCCATGCACTGGAAGGGTTGGTCTTTCAAATTATAACATTTATAAATTTCACAGTTCGCTTACAAACACTTAAAGCAGAGACAGACAACTTTTCATTTACTTTGCCACTGATTTACATAGAAAGTAAATAATTACACATTTAAAAATGCATCAATCTTGCAAGTGTTTGTTTCATTTGGGGAAAAAATGTAAATAGTGTATACTTCATTTGACAATGACAATTCAACAGCTTTCCAACATTCTCATATATCTTTTATAAATTGTATCTTGTCTCAGAGAATCTTTTCAGCAGTTATTTAACATTTAGTAAAGGTTCTTGATAAATTTGTTTAACTGATTTAAGAGAAAGAAAGAAAGTTAAAAAAAGAAAAGAAAAGAAAAGAATCAAATTTTTTTAAGGGAGGGAAGGAGGAGAGAGTGAGTGACAGAGAGAGAGAGAGAGAGAGAGAGAGAGAGAGAGAGAGAGAGAGAGAGAGAGAGAGAGAGAGA